>JAVFBZ010146264.1:0-20236 GCA_032466195.1 Katharina tunicata | reverse complement strand
GAACAACTTGAGATTCAGGTCTATCTAGAAACTTGTCTCTGAGAATTGATCTAGAATATGAGATAATTTCTCGGCTTGAATTAGTCGATATCCCTGTGCCAGTGTGATTACTCTTGACAATGAATACGTATAGACACAGTTACTCATAAATAAATAAACCGTGTTGTTAATTTGGATGGACCGCTACATTGGAAGCTATTACACACGGACAATAACAGTTTTATACTAATGTTCTGCACGACTGATTTAATTAAATGTACACATCTAAATCTATATGAATATAGTTCGTTTGTTTGGTTTTACGTCGTGCTCAATGTTATTTTAATCATATGACGGCGTGCCAGCCAAATAGGTGTAGGAAACCAACCTGAAGGAAACTGGCAGCCAACAAGACAACACAGTACATTTACCTGACGATTGTTTGGCAAATGTAGGGTTTTTACAACGTACTTCAGGTTAATCACTCATAAGATAGCGTGTCAGCCCAATAGGCCAGAGAAACCACCCTAACAGAGAAAGGGGCCCAAGGATAAGAACACGACTAAAAAAAACGACACCACAGCACATCGGCATTCAGGAAGCTCATCTTCATTTCCTTCATTAGAATTAATTCCTCTGCACCATGGCTGCTGAGATGAAGGACGTACGATTTGAACCAATTTAACTCCGGTGGAGAAAGCTGTGTCATTACGGCTACAATTACATAAAAAAACAGAACACACTGTTAGAAGAATATGGTCGAAACGACCCAAAAAACCTGGTCAACTGCGACCATAAAAAACCTGGTGGAGTCGAGACCGACCACAGAAAAGCTGGTCGGAATTTTGACCAGCTTTTTCATGGTCGAACTGACTGTCGACCTCGATAAAGCTGGTCGTTTTCGACCACGATAAAGCTGGTCGGTTTTTACCACGATAAAGCTGGTCGGTTTCTACCACGAACAAGCTGGTCGGTTTCGATTACGATAAAGCTGGTCGGTTTCAAGCACAACAAGACTGGCCACTCTTATCAGGTTTCTGATGGTCAAAACGTTTGGTTAGGGCAAAATTTTGTCAATTCATTTATTTGGTTGGAACTGACCCAGTTTTCAGGATAAGAAACATGTTTTTGTTTGCACAAATTTGACCAAGTATGCAGACCCTTGTAGTTTGGGGACAAATGCAATGCACGTTATATCACTGATGATGACATTTTACTGATCCCATGCCCAACGATTTGTTTTTGCTCATATAAATTTGGTATTAAGGGGTTTACTTCGGTCAAAAAAAAAAAAATATTAAGGTTATGTAATTTTGTTTGGTGTCGTTTAGAACGTGACTTCTAATAGTAATTTCGTTTTGGGGATAACACCTTCTGATACTGAACAGATTCTAGTTCAGAAATTGTTTGCAGGAATCGAACCCGTCAGAGTCAGGCACCGAGTCGCAATCATTAAATGCCGGCCAATCAGCCTCAGATGGTCGGATAGCTGACTGATCCTTACAGAATGTCGGATAGCTGAGTGGTTTAGGTGGCCGGTAACTACTGTTGGCGACTCGGTGCTTGACTCTGAGGGTCGTCGCTTCGATTCTCGCAAGGGTCTCAGTCTGCCAAATTTCCAGAACTAGAATCTGTTCAGTATCAGAGAGTGTTATCCCCCCCACCGCTCCCATAAAGAAACTACTATAAATTTATTTCGAAATGTATATAAGAATGTACAAGTCCTCATCGTGTCTCTGAGAAGTGTTGTGCGACGAGTACATTTCCTATGATATTTAATATTTTTTTAATTTAATAGGACGGAGAGTGACAGTGAATTACTCTTAGATAATTGTAACTCTACGAACGGGATTCAGTTCGTAGCATTTTAATAAAGTATGACCCTTGAAAGTTAACACCTAGCATTGGAATTTTATATCTTATTAGACGAGATGACTGCCGATTTTGGGCTCAAATTGAAGAGGACATAAATCTCGAAAACCGGTAGGTGTTTATTTACTTGCAAGGGCCATTTTTTTTATTTCTTAAAATGCTACGAACTGAATTCTGTTCGTATGGTAGCCTTTATCTTAGAGTAATTCACTGTCACTCTCCATCCTATAAATGTCCAAAACTATTAAATATCATAGGATAGTTACTTCTGGCACAATGAGAAGTGAGACTTGCTAAAGGGTAAAATGTCTGAGCATGCAGTATTTGTATACTAGACCACTTGGAGGTAATCAGTTTTAATCCCCCACCACAAAAAAGGACAACATTCCACTTATTTAAACTCACTGAACAGAATAACTAAGTGGAGCACGCTTTATGTGCGAAGTTCGTGAACATATAAACCCTTTTTGACAATGTCATTCTACGCCATCCCATTTTCACAATGACATTCTACGCCATCTTATTGCTTTAGTGACCACATCAGTTGGGGCCCGTACAGTTTATACCTGCTCTCCTCACCCAGAATCAAGAATCGCAGCAGGTCCTGGACAATGCTGGAAAATAACCTCCGCGGGACCTCTCGGAAGCCATCGAATGCACTGCGCACATCACCTCGGACGTGATACGATAATTGCCATTTTGGCCGAAACTTTTTCACAGTCTGTGGGTCAAACTGCCAATGTAGACATGCAGATTCCACAGTTTCCATTTGTTTTACATTCAAAACATAATTTACTTCTAAACTAAATATTATCTAAAACAGTATGAAATTCGGTAAATAGGCTTCTGGCGAACAAAATGTACCATTTTGATACATATTCATACACCTACTACGGCCGAGCTAAATGATGACAGCCAAATAACGAAAAATCACGCGAGGTTTTGCCGATTACCGCGGGACAGTAAACAGCAGGGCGGGGCACCTTTCAAGGGATATAATTAGACAAAAGGGATATTCTGTCATTGATGGATTGAGGCTTCACGACATACTTAATGTTTATTTAATACATTATGAGGGCGTGCCAACCCAATGGGTGAAGGACACTACCCCCAACAAACTGGCAACAGATAAGGACGCCACGGGACAAAAACGGGACGCCACAACAAATCGGCTCAATGATGACCTTTAGCTAACCAATCGCTCAATTGATTACATGTAGGCCTGTTAGTAGGCAACTAAGCTAAGATTGGTCATGTGTGAATAAGACTTGGTAAAAAAAAAAACCCGGGCCCCAACAATTATCTCAAAAGAAATATGTGAAGAAAGACCAATGTTATATAGATTTAGAACATCAAACGAAACAACCTTGAGAAGACTAACAGAGAGTCAACCATATCTAGTTTCAGGTTTACTGAAGGTCAAACACCTTTTCACGCGAACAGAAGCGTAAAGATATCTGAGCTGCCAGCAACGTTATGTTATAAATCATTGAGTCATGCACTGTTCAACATGTATTGAGAACCATTCGCGTTATAATTGATAATAGGCACGTTAAAATCAGATGAACAATTGCAATTGCGGCATAAGCAGGCGTTGTGACATTAACGGGCTCTACATTAGACATTTCTCAACTCCTTATATAATATGCACTACTTCTGTTTTATCAGTTTCGTAATGTTTTCAGAATATGTTGTACGAAAAAAATGTTACTATGTATAATCAAAAGGTACTAAAAACACGTCCTCGCGCATGTATACAGTAAAATAGGCTTTTATTGTCCAATTCATGGAATGCCAAAATAAAGGGAGATAGCCCATTTTCGCCTTGTGGGAAATTTAAGGATGTTGAGTTGTCTCCCTTGAAGAGAAAAAACCTGTACTCTAACACATGTTACATCTACTTTATTCTTCGTTGCAAAGCTTTATAGTGGATTAGACCTGAGAATTCATTCCACGAGTAACAAACACATTGGTGATGGGTGAGAATAATAAACACAATGTTGATGGGTCAAAGTAATAAACACAACGCTGATGGGTTAGAATAATAAACACAATGCGATGGGTTAGTGTAACTGCGTTCAAATTCGCCATTATTGTAGGGGGATAACACAATAATTGGGACTCTATTGCTGAATAATTTATAATAAAATACCCACATTATCTCTGTTCTTAGAAAAACGTTCGTCCAGCGCCTAGTAACATATAACACAGGTATCATTTAATACTGTCAACGGTGATAAATTGTTTTCTTCAAGAATTCTTTTCTAAGTGCATTTTCGGACACAAAATGCGCTTATTTAAAAGAAAAGTGATTTGACAGGAAAGTTTTTAAAATTTACGTAAAAAGGCTATTTAAGCCACACATGTAACACTTTGGGAATATTTTCCTATTGTTTATTTCCGATGTTAGACCAACAGGACTATAAGTCCCAATTACAGATCATTGGCCACCTTTACTGTGGGAGGAAAACTGGGTAGAACCCAGAAAACCCACGACCTTCCGCTGGTAGCTGCATAGCAGACCAACCCACATACAGTACGAGCGAGTGTTTGAACTCGTGGACTCAGAGGTGCACTCTAGAAGTTTGCGCTAATGACCACTCCGTCACGGAGGCCCCTTTTATTGCAACAAGCAATACATTCAATTTAATATTAGTGCAGTTTCATGAAAATAGACATGTTAAATCCAAATTCATTCCAAATTTAAGTTGTTCAAAGTTCTATTCCACTAAATTTAATTTCATCAAATTATCAAATGATACATTTAATTTACATATAAACATTGTCAGAAGTAAAACTTTAGGCACGTCGGGGTGCTTTTCACGAGGTCCCCAACAACCAACAACACATTCAATATAATTATTTTATAGAAACTACTCTGAGTGTCCACACATTGTGAACTACACACAAATATTTTTTCGTTAATGACCGTCTAGGATGTAAACGGGAACAGAGAAAGCTGTACAAAGTAAAACTGCGAGTCGATCTCCCACACGAGACTGATAAAATATTAATATTGACACCTTTCCGTCTGTTTTATGTCCTTTTAATCTTCTGCGATAGAGTTACATCTTTTAAAGAAGGCTAAACTCAGACAAAAACAATGAAATCTTTTTAATGTCCGTACTTTTAAGGGATCGAATTTTTTTTCTTGAATCAAGATATTGCAGCCCCATGGAATTTGAATAAAGAGAGTTCTAAACTAGTTCTAAACAATTTAAACAGTCATTTGACTTTGTTAATGGATCATTCAAACTATCCACCTACCAAAGTATACAACCTTAGAAACCATGTCAGTCTTAACACTACAAGTCACCCTTTTAGACAAAACCAATCCGCCTCTGTTATACAGACTGTATACACGATTTATTCTCAGCAAGGCGTAGTGTTTTGATGTTCAAACGCTTATTTCCGGAGAGACACTGATTTTAGTGCCTATTTGGACTGCTAGGCGATGCGCGAAGTTGCCAAGCGATGCACTAAGCGAGGTATCGAAGCCTCATACCGTTGCAAGTTCGCACATGGCTTTCCAACTTCGCGCACTGTTTCGGAAATTTGCGCATCGCTTTGCAATTTCGCACATTGCCTTGTTACTGGCTGACTGTTTAATTGATTGACTGATTGGTTTGTTTGGTATTTTGTTAATTGATTGCAAACTTGCCGTCCTTTTGTCTGGTATAGTCTGGAAGATTGACATAATGGTATAAAGGGTTAGTCTGGATGATTGACAGGTTGTTAAGACGGGTTAGTCTTGATGATTGACTGGTTGGTATGACGGATTAGCCTGGATGATTGACAGGTTGGTATGGCGGGTTAGTCTGGATGAGTGACGGGTTGGTATGATGGGTTAGTCTGGATGATTGACAGGTTGGTATGACGGGTTAGTCTGGATGAGTGACAGGTTGGTATGATGTATTAGTCTGGATGATTGACAGGTTGGTATGGCGGGTTAGTCTGGATGAGTGACGGGTTGGTATTGAGGGTTAGTCTGGATGAGTGACGGGTTGGTATGACAGGTTAGCCTGGATGATTGACAGGTTGGTATGACGGGTTAGCCTGGATGATTGACGGGTTGGTATGACGGGTTAGTCTGGATGTGTGACGGGTTGGTATGGCGGGTTAGCCTGGATGATTGACAGGTTGGTATGACGGAGTAGTCTGGATGATTGACGGGTTGGTATGACGGGTTAGTCTGGATGAGTGACGGGTTGGTATGGCGGGTTAGTCTGGGTGATTGACAGGTTGGTATGACGGAGTAGTCTGGATGATTGACAGGCTGGTATGATGGGTTAGTCTGGATGATTGATTGGTTGGTATGACGGGTTATCCTGGATGATTGACAGGTTGGTATGGCGGGTTAGTCTGGATGAGTGACGGGTTGGTATGGGGGTTAGTCTGGATTATTGACAGGTTGGTATGGCGGGTTAGTCTGGATGATTGACAGGTTGGCATGACAGGTTAGCCTGGATGATTGACATGTTGGTATGACGGGTTAGTCTGGATGATTGACAGGTCTATATGACGGGTTAGTCTGGATGATTGGCAGGGTGGTATGACGGGTTAGTCTGGATGATTGACAGGTTGGTATGATGGGTTAGTCTGGATGATTGATGGGTTGGTATGACGGGTTAGTCTGGATAAATTGACAGGTCTATATGACGGGTCAGTCTGGATGATTGACAGGTCTATATGACGGGTTAGTATGGATGATTGACAGAGTGGTATGATGGATTAGTCTGGATGATTGACAGGTAGGTATGAAGGGTTAGTTTGGAAGATTGACAGGTTGGTATCGCGGGTTAGTCTGGATGATTGACAGGCTTGTATAACGGATTGGTTTGGAAGATTGGCATAATGGTATGACGGGTTAGTCTGGATGATTGACAGGTTGGTATCGCGGGTTAGTCTGAATGATTGACAGGTTGTTAAGACGGGTTAGTCTGGATGATTGACAGGTTGGTATGACGGAGTAGTCTGGATGATTGACAGGTTGGTATGACGGGTTAGTCTGGACGATTGACAGGTTGGTATAACGGGTTAGCCGGGATGATTCACTCGCTGACTATTTGATTGTTTGGTGGATCTAATGATTGACTGATTCAATAATTCTTTATTAAACTGCGAAGTTTGAACCACGATTTTATACCTGAAAACACAGAAATTCTGTTTAAGACTTATTCCAAAGCCGAGTCGCCATCGATAAACTTTGGCTGAGAAAAACAGTCAGTATAGGGCTCTGTTATACCAGCCCTGTATACCAAATTTATTTCAGCTCCGACGTTTGTTTTGACGTTCGCCACACTCAGCGGACAGACACGTGCCTACAGTCCTGTACTCCGTATTCTACGTAACAGACACTATGGATATATCGTGAGGCTTTGGATAAGTGCCAATGAAAAACCCCAACGACTTGGCAAACTAAAGCCATGGTCTGCACCGATAAGCGTTGCTAAGTTCAAGAGTAATCTCTTGATAATGCCCAAATAAATGGCCGAAATATTGAGATAAAAAAATTGATCGATTAATTCACCAGCTGAAATAGTTAGCGTTCTTCTGATAGTTACAAGTCTATATTCGACACAACGCCTCCCAACCCCATCGTAAAAAATCAAAACAAAACAAGACAGTATATCTACCAAACGTAAAAAGAAGAAAAAGCAAACACGTCAAGGAAAAACAATTAAACACTACAGGCAAATTTTAGTTGGAATTTGGAAAGATAAACATTTTAAGCCTAGCTTAACTGGATGGTGAAAAACAGGTGTTATGTTAACTTATTTAGACCCTTGAGTCCTTGACAAATAAACAGGTGAAATGGTTCTTTACTGCTGATTAAGTGATGGTTGGAAATTGTTTGGTGCAGACTCTTAACGCCTGTTAACACCTTCAAAATAGCAATCAGCTCAACTATGAAAACAGTATACCATAGACATGTGTAGTTTTATTGCACGATTTGTGTCTTCTTGATTTCAGTTGATTTCGTCATGATATATATTTTCGAATTGGCGCCTGGTTTGTACAATGGTAGGCCCATGCAGATGTGGAATTTATCACTCCCAGCCAGGACGTAGAGAGTCCATCCTAAAAGGCTAACATTGATGTTTAAAAGACAAGACCAGTGATATTCGACCAGGTTGAACTATTTTCCACTAGATGTAGAGTTCTGTACCGTTATTCGTCTACTACGTAATCCATATATAACCAAATATGTGTAAATTTGGGCACTGATTGGTTTTAACTTGTCCACTTAAGTGATTTTCAATTTTTTTTGGTAAATGGAATTTTCAGAGATATTTTATGTATCAAAAATGTGCACCTCGCGTAACATCAGAAGCCTGTTAACTATTAATAATTAATAACAACTTCTGGTAACATGTATAAAAGCTTATTTATTTGTCAACGAGGGTAGAAAGATGGCGGCCATTCGAAAATTTCCCGCAATCACTCGATTTTTGTTTTGAAATTACTGCTGCATAGCGAGTTTTTCACACTCAGAATTTTACTTCAAATATCATATTTTTATAAAAACTACACAAAGAATTGGACAAATTGTATAATCAGTATCGAATAAGACGGTAAGTTCCAGATATGTGCTCCGCATCGCCCTGACCGATGTGGGAATACCAATGTTTTAGCATGACACAGTTCTGTAGCTACTTTTCCACATGTAATTTTAAAAATAAAGGCCCGTATTTTATTAGTACCAAAGTCAGCGTCACGAAGAACGAGCTATTGTGAATGTCGGTAGTGACGTCAGACGTTCAGAAATACATCGAGTTTAACATAATAGTAAATGGGAGCTTAGACTAAAAAGCTGGTTTCTGATGCCGTACTGATATTTAACTATTTTGAAACTTTTATCTCGCAAAATATTATCTCTACTTACATAGCAGCATTTTTCAGTGATTTATTTCAAGAGAGGTATACCCAGATACGAAAACCGGTTAACTAAGCTATGTGAAATTTTAGTGGAATTCGGATAGCAAAAAAATTTACTCAAATGTCTATGGAAAAACAGGCGGTATGTTTTTGCCCTCTTTCCCTCTCTCTCTCTCCACTAGCTTTCTCCCCGGACTCTTTCGCGCGGTTAAGCACTAATTACAGCACTTGTTGATAAGTTAACAGCGGAAATACCTTTTTTTTCGCGCTTATTAAGTGGCGGCTAGAAATTTTATAATGAAAACCTTCAATAGCTGTTAAACACGTTAGAAATAGACCATAATAAATGATTAAATCACTTGGCGCTTCATATTATTTTATAACGTGTTTTGTATCTTAGTATCTTTCTTGTTTCTTCCCCAGAAAGTAGTTCATGTAGGCCTATGCAGTTGTACTACGTATTATTTTTTATATTCGTGTATCTTATTTCTATTGGAAATATTGTTTTTATTGCTTGACGTTTGTATTTTGATGATTACGCGTGATATAATACAGACATTAACAAACAAACAAACAGCTTCAATGAGCACAAAAACAAACAAACATGAGGTAAAATTGGACATGTATTTAACTCAATCAGAAATGACCTATATAATGACATGTGCATAATACATGTAAATATATATATTTTTTATAAATGTAGAGAAAGAAATTTTACTTGCCTCAAAATTTGTCGAGCTATTTTGAAATAAATATAATTTTTTGTAAATGTAAAGAAAGTAAATTTTGCCCTCCTAAAAATGAACATATATGTCTATAATAATAAACACATTTGTGCGTAATATTTAGACGAAAATACGCTACTTTAGTGATCCTGTCCCAGTACTTCTCATAGAAACAGATTCGCAGCCTTTTTTTTTATTTTTATGAAAATTCGTGATTGTTCTGCCGTGAGATGCTGTAGTTCCGTTGGAAGAGCGCCGGCCCTACTAGCCAGAGTGTTGATCGATTTCCGGTTGCAGCATGCACACTTTTCTTTTTCTGCATTTATTTGTAAATTGTAAATATTTGTAAATTATAAGATAATAACAATTATAAGGTAATAACAATGTTCATAGTATAGGACATAATTGACAAACATGTAGAACACAGAGATACTCGTGAGCAAGTTAAACTATCCACAACCCACAGAAGAGTATTATTAAGAAATATTACACCATGAGTTTATCAACTAAGAATAATAATTGTTTTGCGTTATTTGAGTTTCGCCTTTACCAGCATAGAACCAAAGTATTGTTTTTGAAGACCTAGTGCAGCATCTTCGTATACAAATAGTGGGATCATAAAGTGCTCAACACTCCGGCAGATAACTGTGATATACCATGGTGTTTGTCTAACGCATACTTTCTATTTGTTTCGCCCTGTTCATCTGTTTTTCCCGAATTTAGAACTTGCATTTAGTTTACACTTGAGAACTTTTTCTTATATCTATACTAAAGACGAACGCGAACACGGCGGTTGCAATGGATTGCTTAACAGAAATTTGAATGAAATCGTTTATACTGGATGCGAAGGCAAACGCGATCTAATTTTTTGTTCCCTCAAACTCGCATAGAATGCATTCACAGCGAATTTGGGGGAAAAGTTGACATGGGCGACATGACTGTTCAACCGCTGCGACACTCCGAGCAAATCACCGCTTTCAGTGAGAATGATTCACGCGAAAAATCGAACAGAAAGTTGCAGTGGCCGCGTTCGCTTTCACCTTCAGTAAAACCAGGGCTTCTAAGAACTCAAAATATCTAAACCAAGAAAGGGGTCTTTGGTCTCGATTTCAGATAAGCCTTGATCTTTGGAATATCTTCAATCTTCTTTTTGAAGGTCTTTAATTCAGGATACTTGTCTAAGACTGATGGGTCGGGCAACATTGTGTCCAAGAGGTTAAATACACACAGGTCCGCCCATGTCAACTGAAACACAATCAGAGAAAAACGAAATTTATTTACCATGTATTCTTGCTATGTAAAGATGGAGACAGATCTGGAAGAGCGGCGATGGGAAACGCCATACATCTATTTCTGAGAAACTTCTTGCTGACATATAGAGATTCTGCCGACATTATCTTAGGAAAAGATCAAGATAGACCTCTTCCACCAAGTCACATATAGCAGGTGGTTGGAGTAAGGTTCTAGATTTGTTTTGAAAACAAAAATCGCCGTAAAACCATGATTTACATGGTAAATGAACACATAAATAAAACTACTAATTGAACAATTCTCGAATTTATTTATTACTTGATTTGTCCCCAGCCTCGTACTCCAGGATATTTCACTAACATTGCGACTTTGCGACAGTGTATGTTGGAAAACCAGGAAGAAACCTCGTCGAAACCACTCAGCGATATCTGCAGCGAAGGAAAACTTCCTTTATATTTCTAAGGTCGACAAGACGATTAGAACCTTTTTCGTTTACAAGTAAAGGGCAAGTCCAACGCCAATCCAACTGAGCCAAACGCGGTCAGAGCAATTGTACAAAGAGAATAACTTACTGAAGTTCCCACAAAGAAGCCTCCGCCATTGCTTTTGAGCTGTTTAGCAAATTTCTCCATATATTTAGGGGCGGTTACAGACTGGAATTCCTTAAACATCTGAGCCTATCGATATATTAATAAATTGTGTTCAAAATTAGATTTCACCTTAATTAAATAAAATAATTAACACAGCCATTTTGATCATTTTGATTTTGATGAATTGATGAAATTAGATTTCCATAAAAGGCTTAAACAGGATAATATGACACAAATTGCAAACAAAATAGGGATTCGTCTGGTAAAACGTGACTTTTGCGGAAACAGTACAACGACAACAACAAAGGCTTGTCAATACATTTGAGATGGCATTCTTCTCAATCAAAGAAAGGTGCGAGTCTATCTTAAAGTTTTCTTGACTGTAAAAACGTAGCAAATGGGGCGTATTCCTAACAATGACGGAGTCAAATTCTCCTTTCCCTAACTGTTATTAAATGGGGCCCAGTATCTGCACGGATTTGGTCCGATAAAGAGCAAAAATCATACTGTTACCCAGTAGCGTTAACAAATAAGTGCGTTAACAAATGTATGAGATTTTGTACAGCCCATTAACCTTTTTCGCCTCATCTTTTTCATATCGTGTAGCAGTGAACTCTTTTCCGAAGTCACTAGTCGTATCTACAAGTTCATCTGCCTTAAGTTCCTCTATGGGAGACCTCCCAGCTAGACCTGGGGGAAATAAATACACAGATCTCATGATCACCGAACACTAGTCTTTACCTATAAGAATCAACATTTACAACGATGCATATTGCTAATTGAGGGATTTAAGAACTACATGGAAGTCATAGTTGTGCGACAAATACCTATTCCGCCATTTTTTTTATACCGAGTCAAAACCCAAGACGTTGAGGGCTTTGACGAGCTACCCAACGAAAATGGCAGCATAGGTTTTTCACGCAACTACTGTATGACAGATATAGAGGTTTTAAACACAATTCATTTCCTACGATATACAAATTATCTTAATTTTAAAATGAATGAAATCTTATTTCTGTGCATATTTGTTTGTGGTAAGGTAACGCATAATTTAAAAAAAGAACCATTTTTAAACACGCGAACGTTGCAGAGAAGATATCTAAATCTTGTAAAGCCATCTATTGACAAAGTAGACATAACTGTCAATACTGTAATTGGTTGTAGAATGATCAATAACAGTGAGTAGACCAGTATTGATCTTGCAAGTCACAGGTTAATACATATCCGTCCTTATCCCAATAAAATGTGGAACCGCAATTGCCAAACCCATACCTGTTAGTCTGGCCATATAGCGTGCCATGGCCAAACTCTGTCCATACATCTTGCCGTCAATCTCTAACACAGGAAGGGTACCATGAGGCATTTCTGAAAAAAAAGAAAAAAGAAAAAAAGTTACTTTCTTATTTAAATTAAAGTAATATACGCATTCAAAAGTTCTGAATTTTGCACTATCACAGAATCTCATGAAAAATTGATATTTTTATCAAGAAGTACAAGTAAGAGGCTTTCCAATAATTCCAACATCAAATTTGTAGGTCGAAGGAGAGTTTTATAATAACTAAAAAACTAAAAACTGAATTTTTTGTCAGATTGTTTAATTGGAATTGTGTCAGCCTGCTGTCACAGCTAAGACACACGTTGATGTACCGACGTCACTCCTAGTCAACCGTGTTAGCCACACTCCTTACAAGATTCAAAATGTTGGCTCGTTACAAACAATGTCATTCACCGCGGCTGGATCGAAGTCATTGTGAGCAAATATGGCCAGCCCTCTTACCCTTAAATTCGAATAACAGCTACATTTCTCCTGGTCCGTATAAGTTTTGTACCCAATGAATAATTTGTATTTTAACGTGGCTGTTTTAATTTTTGGACAAACTTCCAATCTTATAAAAATCAAGACAAACGGAATTAGTTGAAAAATCTAAACTTTGGGTGCGGTTGTGACTTTAATCAAAGAAAAGCAGTGATAAGAAATGTTTTATCTCACATCTACGTGAGTGATCGCGCTTAGACAGTCATCGGAAATTCCTCAGTACCTAATATATTTCTAACATATTCATACGAACTCACAACAAAAGGATAAAACAAATACTCACTTGGTTTTAAAGACGGCCAGTCCTTATTCTCAATTCTATTATCAACAAACTTAGTGCCGGAAGCGTGGAAGATGAGTCGAATTTTCTCCCCTCTTCCTTTCAAGTTGAAATACGTGAGTTTATAGTCAGGCATTTTGGCAACAGCAAGATCCGTGGACAAGTTTTAAAAGTGATGCTTCGTATTCGTAATGACAGTAGAAAAAAAACATTTAAGTAAGATTTTGAAACCCCTCGAACCCAGCAGTCTCATTTACAGTAATAGGGATGTCTGAGGGATTCATCTGATGCGGCAAGTCGAGTAATAGAGCATGCAGAATGTGAACGCACCTAAGAGTAATAATAGACTCGTCCATTACGTACATACGCACTAAGCTTCATTAATGAAAGCGATGACTCGACAATTCTTTCTCACACAGGTTAAAATACGGGTCAACATATATGGAGAATAGAGTAAATATAACGACAAGTACATCAATTAACGATTTTTTTTATTTACATACATAAATAAATATAGAAGTAGAGCGAAGATTCAATTTTACAGATTATATTAAATGTTAATTTAAAATCTCATCTTCACTTTAATATTGCCGAAAAATGTTAACATAAAATTCATATGAAGCCGCAGAAAAGGATATAAATATGGCAATCTTTATTTTATGTATATATATTTATATATTTTCTACGGCTTAATTACACACTAAATACTATTTTCCACATGATAAAGACGATATAGTATATATATGCGAGCCACAGGTCTATCTGATTAGAACCGTAGTGGCTCAGTTGGATTGGCGTTGGACTTGCCCTTTACTTGTTTTGTTCAGGGAATCCAGGCATATAATAGAGTAATATCCCCGGTATGTTTGTTTTTTTGTTTGTTTGTTTGATTAAGATGTTACCTAGTGCTCGAGCTTATTTGACTTATAACTTATGACGGAGTACTAGCTCAAGGAGTGCATGAATGAAACCACCTCCAACGACAGTGTCCACAAGACAAGGAGACAACGGGGCAATGATTCATTACTGGACTCCACAACAAACAGTCTTCATGTTGCCCCCTAACTCAGAACAAAGGGCACATGAAGCTTTGAACCAACCTGCCACAGTGTCAAAAGGAGCTAGCGGCCCAAAACAGATCAATAATACAATTATTATTGACACATGCCAAATTTCTATTGCACTGTATAAAAATACCGCCAAAATTGGTATTTGTACAACGCCTTGATGGTATCATTTGGCGAGAATAAAATTGTATCGCTTCTAAACAAAACATCGTATTAAAACAAATATAGAATACATAGATATGGCTAGAAAAGCGAATAACCCTTTTTGTAGACTATGTAATGCATTTATATAGTCGAATTTGAGTTTTTAATTTTCCCGAATATGTTTTCCGTAACAAAAATATAATCTTTAAGTAATGCGCGTGATCAGAGTTAAATTTCAAGCACATATCTTTCCGTATCTGTATAAACATATATGCTAAACATTTGCTCTTCCAAATTGTTCACACAATGCATTATCCTTGTACAAATAATGTCTGTTGGGATTTCTTAAGACTGGTTATTTTTTTATAAAATAATCTCGTATGATAATTTAAAATTGTTTCCTGGAATGGGGGTCAATTATTTAATAGCAGCGTGAAAGATTCAATTCAGTTGACACACACTAGTATAACGTTAACAAAGGAAGACCATGACTAGGCTATTCACGGATCACGAACAGGGTCACAAAGTGTGACGGCCTGTAGTGAGAATAAAGAAAAGGACGAAAGTGACGTCGGCAATGAACGTCAGTTCTTATTTCTAGGGTGAGGGTAAACATTACATCTTACTCTAAATCTACCTGTAAATCTGACCCTAGCACTTATTGCAACCGTTAGTTTGAGTTTAATTGATTGATTGGGGGTTTGCGTCGTACTTAAGGTTATTTCACTTGTATGACGGCGTGTCAGTCCAATCGGTGGAGGAAACCGTTCTAAACGACGATAAGTTTACATGGCACAAATAGGACACCACAACATATAGGCTTCCTGGTGCCCCATTAGCTCAGAGAGCACCAGGGCACTGGAGGCAACACGCAGCAGCTCTAACGAAAACAGTGGCGTTTTATCTCACATGCTGGTCTTATCCGTATTCTAAAACTAGTCCAAATTATTCGATTTCATTGAATCAAAAATGACACAGTTGGTTAAACTGACAGACATTGTCAAAGAAACAACAACAACTACTACAGACCTATAAATTGTATATATACAACCTCCGAACTATCCTGTCACGTCAGTAACAGTATCTGTTTTATGTGGGTACTATAAGAGTTTGCTGCTTTTAAAGTTTATTCTGCAGTAACCTTTTTTGTGCTGAAGTGCAAGGAAGCGATAAAACAAAATAGTCAAGTTATAGAACATATCAAGTTATTAACAAAACTGCTATTACATTTTTTGTAAGATTTTGTCTACAATTTTACTATGCCTTTGTCTTTTAGTTATTCCCCCTATAATTAATTATATATTTCTAATGCCGACAAAAAGGTGTTTTATTCGGCGTGTTTTATTTTGCGACGTCATTAAAGTAATTCCACTGATGCTACGGAGCGCCTTTCTAAAATAAAGAATCAAATCATTCTCCCTATCGTCGAGTCCTTGACTCTCAGGTATTGACCGGCCATCTTGTTGTTCACCTAGAAAGAGTTATCCCTCTTTGCTGTTTGTAGCGAGTAAGTTTATATTTGATTAGCTGGTAATGTTTCACGATTTTATCTATTTTTTTCTGCCTTTTACAGACTTCAAGTTGACTCAGTCTTATGACAATTTTTTTCTCTGTTTAATTTATAAAATGTTGGTAGTAAAATTTAGACGATTCATTCGCCAGCGTCTTTTTTTGCGGAAACGTTTCTACGACAAGAAGGATGGCCTGTCATTTGAGCTGGTATTCTTCCAATTTATTTAGTGTGCAACCTTTATTTCGCTTATTTCCTGTCATCACTTAGCTCGGCCGTGATAGGTCTATGAATATGTATCAAAATAGTAAATTATGTTCGCCGGAAGCCTATTTACCGCCTTATGACTTTTTCTCATACTTCATACTTTAGTAACAGTTCTACGCCCAGTTTGTCAGGACAGCTGATATTAAGGCCATATTCCTGGTTTCATCCATATGTTGTGTGCTATTTGAAACGGAATGATGCACAATAAAGCAAAATTTTGCTTAACTTCCACATTTGAACCAATAATACATCAAAGCGAACCGTCTTATTTCGTGTCGCGGTACAGCTATAAAATTATACTAAAACATAAAAACCCTGACGTTAGTTTGGCAGGTGATATAACAGATTATTATCCGTCAAACAAATTTCCGGTGCAGGTTATGATTCGACGATTTGTAGGAGGGTAAAAACTCCGTACACCCCGTGAAATTTTTCCACTCACGGGTGATACAAAAACAAAAACATATTGTTTTCTTAATTATAAAAATGACACTTAAACTCGACTATTAGTTAACTTAATCTCGACTATTAGTTACACGGACATAGTTTAAAACATAACTTATTCACAACCGTTGTATTTAAATGACGGCAAAATATTGGAAACATCATTTTGGCCGACTTTTCTTGTGTAACGTCCTTGACTGTTGTCACTGGAATGTCACTGGAATCTGACAGTGTTGTCATAGTACCAGAGACTATATATTGACGAGACTGAGCTCTTCGTCGGCGCCATTTTGAAAATTGAACAGTGGCTCCCCCTGTCCAATGGGTGCTGATTTGCTGACTGTTGATACCTGACTAACGTTATAGCATCAGTACTTTATTTTGATATACGATATATTTTGAAACATATGAGGTAAGTTATGACTCTTTAATAATTCCAATATTTCAGTTGATGTTTTTTTGAGTAAAAAAGTTTTATTATACCATCAGTAAAAGATTTAACCGAAAATCTGCCCCACCCAGCAACAACAAAATTAGTGACAGATCGAAACAACTCTCCTGTTTATTTTTTAATTTTAAAAATTTAGCGGACGGTAAACATAAACATAAACATTTTTTAAAATAAAAATAGGAGAGTTACTTCTGTCACTTACACAAAATAAATGAAAAACTAAATAAATCAAACAAATCATAATCAGATTTTCTATATTTTTTTTATATCAACGAAGATAGATACAAAATGCTTACGAAGCCGGCTTATAATTGCCACATTTTTTCATTTTTGTCAACTGGATTTTACACATTTATACCTATTGTATATAATTATCACTAGAGTTTAAATATTTTTGCTACTACTGTATCCCTCTATGTAGTTATTATTTTAATTTGATCTAACCAAAATTATTTTAAGGTGTCGTTTGGCCCATATACATTGTTTATATATATTATTTCAACTTAAAATATTTATACCTAGTCTACACAGAAATAATTTTTAGTTGGGTTGAACTATTCCAACTATTAAATGTAGATATTATTTCAACTTAAAATATCTCTACATACATAGTTATCTATAATTTCTACTAGAGATGAAATAGTTGATCGCCCCCCAATCCAAAATTACGTACACTCAGACCAATTAACCTAAATACACTTTTATGACAACTACATACAGTTTTACTCTAGTTGAAACAGAAATATTTTAACCTGTATCTATGTACATGTAGAAATAACTTTGTTAAAATTATATCTGCCAATATGAAAAAAAACAAACTACACACAATAAAAAATAATTAGTAATTCCAGATTTGCAGTACTAATTTAATAATTACCCATATTAAATAAGTGATATAAAAAATAAGCATACTTCAGACAGACGATAAACCTTGACTGGTAAAACAGTTGGGTTTGTACTATTAATAGCCTACATTATTATTTATATATATGTGAAATATCAGGGTTTACTTTAAATATAGGTGAAATATCAGGGTTTCCTTCACTTGTAAAAAGTGATATTTCACAGCCGTTGAATAACACTTTTGTTTTTACATTTTACACTTTGTGTTATTTGACGTCATATGCCTCCAGTCATATTAAGATAACCAAACTGTCGTCATGATATATTTTTGAACTACGGAACTCAAAAAAGGTCTGCCTACGGACCACTACAATTGCGCATGCCCACGGCCCAAAATCTTGAATACGCCAAACGGGTATATAGTTGTCGTCATGTTTCGAGTAACGTTACTCTATTGACGTCATATTTCGAATAAGGTTGTTCTGGATTCGCGTGGAGGAAAATGTTGTAATAACTGAATTTATCGTTGATATAAATAATAAACATTATATAATAAAATATAAATAATAAAAAAAATATTGTACATGGCAGATTGCATTCCATAATATTGCTCTTGTGTATGATGGAAGCGATAACTCTTCCACAATGCACTCGAGCAATATTTATGGTATTCATTCTTCACTATACAATATCCTCTATTTATTTTTAAAAAAGAAAGAAATATTACACATTGACAACATGATGAATTTATCCTAAATTAGTATTCTCTATCAAACTGTTAATTTTATAACTGCACAACTAAATTAAAAAATACATTGCAGCTTGTTGAATTTTATAAATTAAAAAAAAAAAAACCTGGTGTTACCGTTTACTCAGGAAATGTAGAATAACGTTAAAACTCGACTACAACGCAAAAAATAGATTTCACGGCAGAGGTCAAACTCTGCGATCTCCATCCGTGCCTTTAATACCATTGTTCACCTCTGCCGGAAAAGAGGTTTGGTCAAACTTGGATGCCCCCATGAAAATGTTACAACATGTCTTTTAATGTACAGCATACCTGTCAGTGGACAACTAAAATAATTTTACATGTAGTGAATTATCAAAAGTTTCTGAATATATAGTCTCTGATAGTACTCAGCGACAGCGACCAGGGGAGGTAACTCTGAACGAAACCAAATATTGGCCTGGACACATTAGTGACAAGTTACAAGTAACAAATCTTTATTTATAAGTCATAAAAGTCCGCACACTTTTTGGAAAACGTCAATAACTAATAATGTTCCATCATAGAGACCATTTCATATTGTTATTTGATACTGACAATACTTTATTGGCTTTATTATTTTGGGGGAGTATATACATAACACAAAGAAAAAGCCTTTTGTTAGCCCACGCAGTCCAGATAAACTGATGCTTTCCAGTAAAGCTTCGTCTTTGAGGCAAATAATATGAACATAAAATAAAACCATCTGTTCCATACATCGATACATTTAAGTCGCTGGATTTGTATTCAGCAATAACAGTCACACCATTATTGACGACTATCTATTATTTCTTGGTGAATGCTGCACACACAGCGCTTTATATGTGAATATCATTAAGTAATAACTTAGACCACTGATAGTGGACTAATTAATGTTTTGCGGAGTTCCTAAGGTTATTTCTCCTACATATACATAGCTACGAGTCAGGCCCACTATCCGGAAAAAACCTCTCTCGACCTCACTGGAAACAAACACTGACAACAGAGAACATACATTACCTACAGGACGTAATACAGGACGACACAACAAACCGGCGATTGTCCTTAACTTCTGGGGCACAGGGGCTTAGTGAGCTCTCAGCAACCACCCGCTAGAGAACATAAATCTCACATAGCCTTCCGCCAGAGAACATAAATCTCACATAGCAACCCGCCAGAGAACATAAATCTCACATAACCATCCGCCAGGGAACACAAATCTCTCAAATCCACATGCCAGAGAACATAAATCTCACAGAACCAACCGCCAGAGAACATAAATCTCACAGAACCACACGCCAGAGAACATAAATCTCACATAACCATCCGCCAGGGAACATAAATCTCTCAAATCCACATGCCAGAGAACATAA
>JAVFBZ010146253.1:0-20236 GCA_032466195.1 Katharina tunicata | reverse complement strand
AACAAAGGTATTTCTAGTCCATATTTTAAATGGGTTCGCTGCATTTTTCTTCACTTCAGTATGCAGCCGATCGGTTACGTGAACATAATGAACACAATGATGCACGCAGTCAAACCCAGCCGATAGCTAATACAGTGTGACAATTCATTACAGACTATCCCAGTCTGAGCTATTCATTTGTGCGATGCTTACGCGACCTGCACATATTTTTAACCTCCATGTGTTTAAACAGTATAAGCATATACAATCGATCCTGCTCGCGGGAAATTTTTTTGAAAAAAAGAGGCCTTCCCGGGAAATTAACATTTTTTCAAGCCGTGCTTTCGAGTTTAAATAAAGTTTATTATTATTGTTTTTATTATTATTAGTTACTTTAGTTACTTGGACTATAGCCCTAGATGCAGAGTTCAGTATCATTATTAGTCTACTACGTAATCCACAAGGATACACATATATAACGATATAACAGTACACAACAAAAATGTGTAATTTTGAGTTTTGGCAGTTACTGGTTTTAACTTGTCAAATTATTATTGAGTGAGTTTCACTTCTGTTTGGCAAAGTTCAAGAATCTCAATTTTTTTATGTTTCAAAAATGCCCTCCTCGCACATTGGAAACATTTAAAATGTAATTTTATTTGTCAATGAGAGTAGTAAGTGGGCGGCCAAATTGGAAAATCCCCCTCAATAACTCGAATTTTTTATTGAAATTACAGCAGCAGGGCGATTTTTGACACTTACGGTTACTCCAAATATAACATTTTGATAAAACATACACAAAGAATTGGAGAAAAAAGGTAATTGAAAAGTATTGAATAAGACGGTAAATTTCAAATATGTGCTCCGCATCGCCAAGTATGATGCAGGAATTAATGTCTTAGCATGGCACTGTTCTGTAGCTAACTTTAGCCCCAGTAAATAACTTAGTATAGTAAATAACTTGTTGTTGTTGTTGTCTGTCTAACCCGAAAAATAAGTAATGGCGTGCTATATAACAAGACAAGGGTCAGTACTGCAACCTCCACTTGAGCATAAAAATAAATTCTAGCAAGGGTCACTGTCTTACTAACCTGGTAATAAGTTTACTTTCTAAGCAATCGAAAAATTCCAAACTTCAAAAAACAAAGTTGTCGTCGCCATGATGCTTTTGGGCGGGTTTGTAAAAATCAGAACTTGGAAAACCCAGCCTTAGTGGTTTAAAATACGACAAAAGGCATATTTACTCTGCTTCATGACGATCGATCTTTTTTAATAAGAATGTTTGCATGTTTGAAAGTAAAAATCAATCATATAGCTTAAAGTTAATTAAAATGATATGTTTAAACTTTGTGGGATAATTTATAAAATAATAAATCATCATTTTTGTTTGTTATTATTTATATCTAGCAAAACCTCATCAAGTGGTCTGAATAAGTTTTGAATTCGATGGAATTTTCCTTGTATAAAATTTTATTTGTCAAGAGTAACTTATGTTATGTTATGTTATGCATTTTTTTTTTAATATAAAAAAAAGTATTACCACATAAAACTTAAATGAATTTTACTTCTAAAATGAAAAACAGCGATATATCTTTTTTCGGCGGTTGTCACTATATCAATAATATTTGAAGTAAAAAATAAAATAAACTAAAAAAAACAAAACATGCTTTTGTTTTTTTGTGGGTTGTTTGTTTGTAGTTGTTGTTGTTTATTATACATTAACTCTATTTGAGTTATATTTGTTTTTTATATCTAATCTTATAAAAATTTGAATTATCTGAAAGGTCACTGCAAAATCATATTTCAGTTTCTCAGAGATTATGGCATTTGTCTATCCTATTCCATGGCGTTTTATGGAATTTAGTAAATATCATGCAATTTGATTACTTGATTAGACCGCGTCATTTAAGGTCAACACCGCCTATCTCCGGTATACCTTCCGTCCCCTCCATCAATGGACCGTTTTATACAAATGTAGACCGCGTATATGATCTTTAAATTGATCATAATAAAAAGTAAATAAAAACAAATAAATATAATGGTACGTTTATACCTTTCTCAAAAAATAAAACACACTAACATAATGCGTAATTGGGGATTCTGCACAAGCTATATCCCAGTTGAATTTATAAATATTATCAGAAATGCATTAACACCCTGCCTCCTAGACTTAAACTAGGCTTTAAACTTTGACTATAAAAAATTAGAGTGCATTTGATTTAAGCCTTCGTCGATAAATTACTGGTGTGCGTTTGAAAAGCTTTGGATGCAACCAGCAGTCCATTAATACGCTTTTGGTGGTAATTAAAAAGTATGGTTACAAAATGTGGAGAAAGATGAAATATAATATAATAATATAATATATATTATATAATAGGTGTTCCAGATTTCAAATAATTACAGATTGTACTATGAAATTTAATTTTAAATAGATCTTGCAAAGTTTTGTTATCCTTTGAATATCTTTTTTCCATTTAGATGTATACTTTTTGCGTGAAATGTCACTGGCCACCGATAACCAAGAAGATGTAATCAGGCTACCTCGATTACGAGACAATGTTCTTCCTCCTATAGCGCCTTGATATTTTTCTTTACTATTGTTGTTGTATTTTGTTATTGTGGTTGTCTATCCGAGCTGCATGTCAAACCTTAAAATAAATATTCCATAAGGCTGTCAACACCACTTATGCTGACGTAATTTAGTAATAATTTAAAGCGTTATATTAAAGGACCCTGTAGTAGGCAGCATAATGTCTCTATTCTAATGAACAAGCACCTGTCAATACAGACTCGTACCTTTCCATATTGCGTGCAAACAACTTAAAGTGTAATATACGAGACGTTTAAGAATCGCCGGAAAGAGATTCTATAAATTAAACCAAAGAATCTTTCTCAGAAACTAGGTGTTTCTTCCGGAATACAACCACAAAGGCTATAAAGGTAAGCGTTTTTGTAAATTGCTGCTATTCCCTTTCCTAAATAAAAGAAAAAATGAAGTTTTTATTTGGGAGACTTGTTGATCGTGCACATTGATGTTGTTGCCTTTTATTTTCCAGCATCAATGTTCTACAACAACACTGTCACGGACTGTACCAAACCTAGTAACTTGGCAAGAGAAAATGGCCCACCTCCCTCCCCCTCCCCCTTATAGCCCTTGGTATGGCTATCGATATATAGATTTTCAGATTATAACTAGGGTATCAACTGGGTAGGCTATTATAAGTCCTAGAAACTTGACTCACCATTTATCAGATTTATGGTGTGTCCTAGGGAGTAGGGGCTCAAAATCGTTCAGTATCTTCAGTATCTTCAGTATCTGCGGCCTGCGGGATGGATTTGTCCCAACTACTTAAAAGCTTTCAAAAAGCAAGAAAATAAAACAATTAATCTATTACGATCATCAACCAACAACCATGTATCCACAATATTGAATCTAATTGCTGTTTGAGGGCCATTCATTTTGTCCGCACTATAAAGACTTTAACACTTCCCCCATCTTGTCAAATTCAAGCTGTGGGCGTGCTGTGTTGTCACTTTGCGTGCGGTCTAATCTATCCCCTTAGTTTTCTGCTATCTGCGTTTTCAAGTATATTTGCACGCAGTATGTAACCTGGAGAGGCTGGTTTTCAAAATGGCAGCGGTGTTCAAATAATCAACAATTTATACGAGAAGAAAGTCGGAGATCTTACTTTTGATATATTGAGCTCAGAATTCCGTGAGCTTGAGTCCATGTGGCTCTGTTTTTTTGGGGGGGATTTTTGATTAAGCCTCAACTAAGGCCTGAAATCAACCCATAAGGCTTTTTGTCAACTCTGGTTCTGTATGTGTGCCATTGTGCAGCCCCATATAAACATGCGTAAAAAGGCAATACCACGCGTCTCAGTATGTGTTTTTCATTTTTTTCATTGTTAAATTATTATGTATACGGTGCATATACTGCTCATGTATAAAATACAGAGTATAATTATACCAACACAAAAGAGTGAAACAAGAAAGGAAAGGAACAAGAGACGAAATTTATTAAACAAAAAAACTCCACAGATGTTTCATTGCATCAGTTTTTCAATTGCATGTTATCGTATTGTTAACTGTTAAAATATTTATTCCATATAAATTCTTACCAATAAAAACTTATTTTTAGTCAATGATTGAAGACACCCTCAACAGTACTGGAATACTCAGTACTCCGGCTACAGCTATGTTATGCAAAGGAAAATGTGTAGACTGACTAGCAATGGATAGGCTAGTCATGTGTTATGGGGCAAAAGGAGCTGATTTGTGTTGGCATCCTGGTGGGCTTTTTGTGATCGTACTTTATATGTGATCATATTTAATAATACAAACAATATTGTCACTCACTGTATGTGTGTATTGAGAAAACAAGCCCCAACGTTTTTTCACTTTGTTGGTACGTGTGTACATTTTTTTTTCTCGGATGTTATCCATCCAAAATTCCAAAATATTGAAAATTTATGGCAAAACTAATTTGACGTCTATCAACCCATGATGATGTATATACTTCCATTTTTGTGGTTTGTATATTGTAGATATTCTTTATCTGGAGTTTAGGCATAGGTGGTTGGGTGGTAGCTTGCCCTGGCGCTCTCAGGAACCCTAGTTGTAATGTTGCGGTGTCCTGTTTATATTTGTTCTGTAAAAGTACTGTCTTCTGTGCTGCCAGTGCTATTTAGGATAGTTTCCTTCACCCATTGCCCTTGCAGTTTGACGGTCATATGGGTGAACTAACCTTAAGGACTGCATAAAACCCCAATCAAACAGGCTATCCTTAGCCTTAGGCTTTGTACAAGAAGCTTAATCTGACAAAGCTCCTGATCTAATCTGACATACTTGGCATGCATTCCTGTTAAATTCCAACTTGTCTTAGGTACTATTAAATCTGTTTGGCAAAGCAGGATGATTCTAATATGTGTTAATGATCTGGACTAACATGTTACAACTATCTTGACTCCAGCGCTTCACAAAATCATATAAATGCAAATATTTACGACAACGTATTTCATTTTATACATATATTTAAATGCAAATATTTACGGCAACGTATTTCATTTTATAGTATGTTTCACTTTATGTCAGAATAAGATAAAGATAAGTACAAGCAAAGCAACTGAATTTTATTTGATTTTCTTTGTGCCTTACTGGTTTTCTGTATACTATTTATATGCGATAAAATTGCAGAATTAGGGCAGTGATGGACATATATTCACCTTTCATAAAGGCAAGTTGAATGAATACAACACGTACTTTGTGTCGTTTTCCGTAAAATTAACTTTTACAATCTACTTCACTTAACCATTTGTCAAAACAAAATAAAACCCCAATCAAACAAACAAATATTTTCCTGTTTTTTCTAAAGAATAGATGATAGATCATATTTCTACTCATGAATGATTTTAGGGTTATAACAAGACTGTCACCAAGGGCTTAAAATATCAGTTTCTCTTACATGCTCTTAAAAGCCGCTACATGAAAAAATTAAAATTGATATATATATCTAGTGTTAATAGTTAACACCAAGATTGCAAAGTCCTCAAAACTAAAATGTCCAGAGGTAATGTGCTAAGGGTTATATGTTCCAATACCAGTCGGCCCTCTGGCTTTTAAAGTAATGATACTTACTTTACTTGGCAGAGGAGTAACATTATTTTTCCAACAGAGCAAAGCACTTCACATAATGATATCATTGTTGCTAAAGTGCAGATATTATTATAGCAGTAGTATACTGAGGTCATATATATGTAAGATAAAACACCCTTGAGCATGGCATCTACAATCACTCAATCCAGTATCAGTCTTTTAATTTAGCACTATGTTTTTCCGTTGGATTACATGTATTAATGACTGTGTATAAATCTCAGCTGTGTTCATTGATTGCCTTCAGGTTGTCACCTACCTTTGACATTTTACAGCATCTGATTTGAAAATCTAGGAATAAGATATCATGCTTTGACCTTTTCTGTTATTAAGAAAGCTGTTGGGATTTGACATTTTCTCTTCTCAGATACAGTGAAATCTTTATTCAACAGGCTCAGTTTTGGGCTTTTTTTTCAGAATTGTTATGTTGTACCAGACCAAATATCAGCATGGGAATAAGTAATGAACACGGTTATGTCATTGTACACATGTAGGTAAAATCAAAGATTTTCCAGGTAAGAGTTAGAAAATGTCTTACATTTGATGTAGTTTGATTTCCGAAAAATATGTGCAATTTTGATCTTATATTGACTATTGTGGTAGAAAAAGTTTAGAAAAAATCTAACATGATAGATTTGCAATTTTCCAGCTGTGTATATTTGTACTTACATAATGTACATTGTACAAGTATGTAATGTGTGAGTTCAAACCATGCATACATGTACAATTGTACATGCAGTTTAAATCAAGACTTACATGATGGAATCTGTGCAGGTAACAGGCTAGACATTTGTCATTTCATTCACAGTTTGGGATGTCCTTTTAAATTTTAAGAGTGAGTGATTGGGTGAAAGCCCCTCGTGCCCTGGTGCACTCCGAGCTACATTTTTTAAGGGGCATCAGGAAGCTGATTTCTTGTGGTGTTTCCTTCACGCATTTAACTGGCACGCAGTCTTATGAGTGAAATAACCTTTAAATACGGCTTAAAAACCCAAACAAACAATAAACGTTAAGATTGCAAAGTATTAACGCAAGAGAATACTCACTAGATAATAACAGAAATAAGCTAAGAAATTAGATTTATCAAAATAGGTGTGATAAGCAAGAAAAAAAACCATCTACATGTAAGTCCATGCAGATTGTGTAGAATAAATTAGACTCAAATCTTAAAGAATTAGTTGTTTCTTTCAGGCTACATCTCGTCGGAAGGTTTGTTTTTTTGATGCAATGTTTTGTTTGTTAAACATTATTTCAGACCGCATTTTAAATTCTACATGTACATAAACCGTGTAGGTTGCTCTGTTGTACCAATTGAAATTGCAACCCACAATCTTATAATCACCTTGATTTTGAAGCACATCTGTTTTTGATTTCTATTGAAGCTACATGTTGTATAAAGATGACTGTTACACTTGTCTCATTGGGAGAGGAATTATCTATAGTGTCCATATAAATATACCTGAATCTGATAACAGTCGGTGAAATTCTTTGTAGAACATTATTACACTGGTGACTGCACAGCACTCTGTTATCCTATGACATTTAGGATAAAAACGATTACCTATCAATTAAAGTTGTTTTTGTACAATCTTTGTAACAGGCACAATGGCTGGCCTGTTCTTTTCTTTCTAATGATCTGATACCTTACACTGAGATAGGCTGATTCACAGACGGGTGAGCTTTTCCCCATTTGATAACCAGGTAGAAATATCAGACCATGATAACTAGTACAGCTAGTTCAGGTTCATACGAACTGCCTTGGAGGTAACAACAAGCTGTGCAGCCTATATTTTGCATTATTAAGGTAACAGGTAAATTGTATAATTAATAATGAAATGTATTTGAAACATGATTAAATATGTTTTATCTGCCGAATGTAATTTATCGTGGCGTCTTATGTGTTGCCAGCATCGTTTAAGGTGGTTTCCTCCTGTAATTGGGTTTGCACGCCATTATGTGAGTGAAATAACCTTAAGTATGGCGAGCGTGACACTCAAATCATTCAAGCAAGTTGTGTTTATTTTAACCTGTACTTCAATATCTGTGTGTGCCTCATATTTGCCACATATGCTCTTCACAATATAAGTTTTTCTCGTGATGCCTGTAGCTTACATGTGCTAGTACTGAAACGGGTACAGATTTTTCCTAAGCAAATACTCTTTCGATTTTCAAATACTTTTCGGTTTGTTATATAATTTAGCGCAATTTATAAGTTTTAGCATCATTTTACAGAACATACCTTTGTCTTTGAATAAATGAAAATAACCGGTGAGAGGTCCTACTATCTATCGTGTCACATCACAAATGTATAAATGTTTCAGAATATTTTCTGAAAACCTTGCCCTCCTTTCAGAAATTTTTTTTTTTTATCATGTGACCTTTGCAAGTCAATTTACCCTAATTCTTCAACCATTTCTGAGTGTGTTTGGTCGAATAGGTAACATGAAATTTGACCACAAGCAAATTAGGGAAAGGACATTATCCAAATATAAATAATCAATTTATTATTATAGCCTACTGTATAACTTATTACTTAGCCTCTGTGTCTGAGATTTAACAAGTTAGACTGACTGAAAGTCTTATTGTTGCAAAAATCTCAGGGGTGAAAAGGTTCTCTCGTTTGTCTATAAATGACAACCATATTAAAAATGGGACGTTACCTGATTGACTAGGGGTTGCTTGCAACTTTCACATTTTTGCTTTTCCATCAAACCTCTAGCTTTTATGCACCTTCGTTATTTAAGGGAAATACACTTCAGCACAATGGGAAAAAGCAATCAAATGAACAACTAATTGAAAACTTGCAGTCTGTTGCACTGTGATAGATACTCTTGTGATACGTTCACCTATAGAAAGGTGTCCTGTTGTAGTTCAATTATGAAAAATCTTGATTATTTATAGAATACTCACTTTCAATTTTTAATCAAAATTTCACAAACTACATGTAACTACCCTGCTGTAAGCTTACGGTGAATTAAAGACCCATTAAGAGACAGATTAGCAGAGCTCTGTTGGACCCCTGTATGTATTGTTACATGTACTGATTAGTATTCCGTTTTGGAAATTCAACCTAATTTAGTATATGGAATTGGTTTCTTACATGTAGGTGTAATTTGTTGTTTGTTATTGTTACATTTGATACTTGGAAGTCAGAATCATATGTGTTGTAGCATGCATTGCATCAAATCCATCTGGCGTTTTATAATCGATTGGGCTGGCAAGCTGTCATATCGAATTAGGGACATAGCTACAAGTATTTCGTAAAACCTGAAGCAAACTGTCTTACTATTTTCCCAACTAATTCTTTACACAATTGTTGAGCGATTGCTGGCATATTATTTTTAGCTGTCTCACCTTTTTTCTCTATTGTTTAAAAAATAGTTTTTTTCTTCTGAAAGTTGTCTCATGCGAACAAAGTAAACATATACATTTAAATATATTATGCTCCAAACTGATAGAAAAATTGTTGCTTGAATTAATTAAATTTGATTGCAGATGGTATTTAGTAAAAAAAATAAGTAAGTGAAAGGCAGGTTTTTCTTTAAAGCTATATTTCACTTAAGTAAGATAATGCTTGGCATTTCCTCTCCAATTCTTTTGGGTCAGATGCTTTTTTTTGCTTTTAGTAATAGTCTCATTTTGCGTAAAGCTTGTAATATATCTGTGTGACAAATTTGATTGTTTGGAATATGGTCATCATGATATTTGACATCGTTAGACGTCTTGTTTTGAATTTAAGCCATAGAAAATATAAAAACATTGTTGTTTCTGATTTTTTGTTGGTATAAATAATTTGAAGAATGTTACACTAACTTACACAGTGAAGCGCAGTGTCCACCATACACTGGCAGTTATCATGGATACTACATGTAATCAATCTGGAGAAGAACAGTAAATATGCCATTTTCTGTTGGATGTTTACAATATTTTTTTAGAACAATGCTAACACTTCCGTGTTTACCTTCTGGCTACGGGCAGAATCTTTAAAGCTTATATAATAATAATCATCCTGTCATTCTTAGCACTGGAGGAACATTATCTTTCCAACATAGCTAACACGAGGTGCTTCCCATTTTTTGGGTTGTGTTACTGTCTCTGTGTAATAGTTTGTAATGTTGGAAAACACCGCCATCTGGCTAAGGGAAGTATGTTTCCATATTATTTTCATGCTGTCATACTTAGCACTGGAGGAACGTTATCTTTCTAACAGCGATAACATTTAAGTGAAATGCCCTTGAGCACGGCGTTCAACACCAATCAATCAACCTTCTGTGTGTACATGTATGTTAAAAACATTTAATAATGTAATATTATTTAATTGTTCTATATATCATAAGCATTAATGAGGTACATGTAAACTTTATGATTTGAGCCAAAGAGTCTTTACTCTTTATAGTCCTCTTAATGTGACTATTATTATGCTTAATCTCTGGCTTGATAATAGTATAAGCCAAAAATGAAGGAACGGGCGTCTCCAACGATCATCTGTTGCCGAAAGTTGACTTTTTGCACTTTCACTTTCTAACTAGAGTTGTGTATAATTTGATTTAAATATAAGTTTATTGTCACAAAAAACATGACAAAGGGAAGCACAGGCCTACATGTATAGCGTGTCTTTCCATTTCATTTGATACAATATTGTTTTACATAAATGAAAATAGAAGAATAAGTATCTTACATTCAGTGCTAGGGTGTTTTTACAGGCTACGTTTATAATTATAATTAATAAAAAATATAGTATCACGTGGGGTACACGGCAGGACAGGACCATTTAATCCAACAATTTGTCTGTAATGTTGATCAATCACAGTCTTAACATTTCAACATTGGCAGGGTAGTGCATAGTGTCCTAGGAATAAGTGTGTCTTACTGTTGTCATCAGATCATCTGATGATCATGTTTTGAGGCAGTCACCAATCAAAAGCTCAAAGTTTAGAGTTATGGGCTGTTCATTTATGGTAGATAGGTGTTCTTACAGATAAATTCCATGGGTAGTGTATTGAGGACAATCAAGAAAGCTGTGATTGACATCGGTCCTCAGTTAATTAAATGCCATAGAAGTTGACAAAAAGTTACGATATAAGTGAACTTGAAGTTAACTACAACCATTTTTTAACCTACATTTTAACCTAATGTTTGCCTTACATGTACCAGTGTAGTACCTTGCACTTAGGCGGTAAGCCTATAAAGGATGGGAATATATTTTAGTTTTCTTATGTAAGCTATGAATTCAGAAATAGATTCAGCTCTTTTAACAGGCATTGGACAGAGCATTAGGAAAAGAATGAGGAAAGAATGAGTTCTATAATTATTACCTACAGTGTACCGTTTCGGTTTGCCATAGTGATAGTAAGGAGGTGTGTTAGTTAACAGGTCTGGAGTCATGCCATTGGTTATTTGACAAAACAATATTAAACAATGGTATTTCCTCCGTTCCCTTAGGTCGCAAACCAGATTCATAGTGCTTCATTCAGTAGGGACGCTACGAGTAAGTCCAGTAATTGTTCAGAGTGCATCTTTTTGGACCATCTCAAGACGATTAATTACATATGCTGGGAGATTTTCCCAAACCACATCAGTTTATTCCAGAGTTGGTCTTAAGAACGACTTGTACATTATTTCTAAACATTTCCAGTCTAAAACATATAGTAAGTCTTTAAAAATAGATAATTTACGTTATGCATTACTAATATTATCGTTGAGGTGGTTATTCTAGTTTTCTTGTTGATTAAATGTTAACCCTAGATATTTCTGAAATTTTAATACATGTAGGTGTATGCTCAAAAGATAATGGAAAAGTTGTAGGAAGGATACTCTAAGAGAAAAAAGCGCTATTGTTTTTTTTGGCAAAGTTAAAATATGCTAACCATGTTGTATTATTTAATTGCTACAGTGTGTCCAAAATGGCTTCATGGGTGTCTATAAGACTTAACACTATTGATGCTATTATAGAACCCAGTATGAGGAAGGCTAGTGATGGTAATTTGGCCATAAATATGCAATGGATAGGGATTAGGTGCAGCAACCTGACCAGTACCTTTATACCTCCATTATTTTCGCATTGCCCTCTACTTCAATGATAAACGGTGTGCTTGTTCGGAGATTGACCTGTAGATGTATATAACACTGGACATGATCGAAGCCAGGAATACTGCTGGAACAACATTACAATTAACAATAAATGACTTGCATCATTATTGATTAGTCTAATACAAAAAATAGTAGTATCTTAGATCTTTGTGGTACATGTTGCCCTGGTGGCACATAATTTGTTTGTGGTTTTCATTTTCGAATTTTTATTTTTTACTATATATGTCCTTTGATGGCCTTCGATGTGTCTTGTCTTTGTTGCATTCTTTCCCCCTTTCTGGTCAGCTCAATTGTTACTTGTGTTAGACAGTTAGACCATTAGTATTTGTGGGAAACACCTTACATAGGGTGTAACATTTCAAGCAAACAAACCATCCAAGATCATTCGTGGCTAGGTTAGTTGGAGCTTTCTGTACTCTGGTGCTCTCTGAGCTAATGGGCATCAAGAAGTGGATTTGTTTTCGTGTCCTGTTATGCCCTGTTAATGAACCCACTGACACAATGTCATATGAGTGATTGAATGAAATAATCATAAGTACTGCGTAAATCCACAAAACAAACAAATCCTGTGCCCTGGTGCTCTCAGAGCTTAGGGGCATCACAAAACCCATTTATTGTTGTATGTTGTTTTTTAGGCCTGTGTGTCTTGTGTGTTGCCAGTGTCACTCAGGGTGGTTTTCTTCACACATTGGGCCTCAAATACAGTATAAATCCATATTAACCAAATTCAAGATTAATTCTAAAAAAAAGGATGTACAGGCAGATATACCATTTGATTTGTTTTCTCAGGGTCATTGCTAAAAGGAACAAATTTTACCAAATGAGCACAAGATTTTTACGAAAGTTCATCCCTGTTAAAATCTGTAAATCGCGATTGTTACCGTTTTCATTATGTTATTTGATGTTATTTTTCATTCTGTTTAATTGTTTTCTTCAGGAATCATTTTTAAAGAAAGAAGTTAAAGAATGCTGACATTGCTGGAGGTGGTTATTAGAGACTCCTAACTTTAAACTATAATATACTTATTTAAGACACATTTGTACTATTTGAAAATTCTACATAATGTTGTATCCTTTTTTAACAGCATTTCTTGTATTAATACAGTTTCCAAATTTTCGTAAGAGAACAAACAAAATGCTTGCAGTTCACTAAACAAAGAACAAACAAAAAATACCATTAGTTGAAATTTTCTCAGAAAGCCCTTGGGGCAGTTTCTAGGAAATGTTGTTTGGTTTTCACACTCTTTAGCTGTTAATTCTTTTCCTTACAGGGAAGTTGTTTAAAGATGGCCTTTATTCCTTACTTCCTGTCTTTGTTGTCAATATTTTGACGCGTACAATGAGATCATGACACATGGGCTCCTGGTTTACGCTTTGCTATCGACAAATCATCTTTAGGTGCACTTTCGCTGATGCAGTTTAGTGTAAGCAAAGTGCTGCAAGAAGATCAGTGTGTATGATCGGCTCCAAATTGCTCCGTCTTCAAAGATGCCATCTTTTACACTGTCTGGCAGAGCTTTTCAGGGCATCAAAAACTGCCAGTAAAAAATTACCATATATGGACAACTACATGTAGTTCATACCATTATGTCTTCTGCTGTAGCAACTGCCCGTATTTATGACGCATGTTAAGTTGTAAGTATACATTATGAAAAATATCTTAAACACTGTGTTTACGAGTGACTGGGTGGGTGCTCTGTTGCTCTGTGAGCTACATGTAAGGGGCATTCGTAACCTAATTTGTTGTGGTGTTTTCTTGTTCTGTAAATGTATTGTGCTGTCTTCTGTTTTGTCAGCGTCATTAAGGGTGGTTTCACAGATTGGGATAGTGTGGCGTCATATGGGTGAAATAACTTTAAGTAAGGCGTAATACCCCAATCAAATAGTGTGATACAAATCAATAATGTGTTAATTATTTTGTCCACTTGTTTTTAACATTTCTGTGATTTTGTCTTGCTTGTTAATCTTGTTTAAAACAAGGGTCTCCATCCTTCCAAAAAATGCCAAAATGATTCAATAGTACAATGTTCAGACTAAAAGTGTCTCCCTTCATGAAATGAAAACATATTATTTTCAAAACTGTTATATCGCGTTTTAGAAACAATGTGCGAACGCAAAGTCGGTCATTTGTTTGTTTAAATTTTCTTTTAATTTAATGTTTAAGTCTTAAAGGGATGTCTTATTATCAAGCAGTTTCCATGTCGTGTAGAAATCTATACTTTGATGATGTTTGATCTGCATGATATACCAGAGAATGTAATTCAGGAATTAGCTAAGTCAGAATATTCAAGTTGTACATGTACCTTTTTTGTAAAGGCTAAATCAATACAGTTTTAATACCAACAGAAATATGTTGTCGCCCGTGTGCCGCATGTTACTGTCAGGCCACAGGTATTACCACACTAGTTAATAAATAGTATTTATTAAACAGGATTTGTCAAATTAAGTGCTGTCAGTTGCTTAATTGAGTTATTAGTAGTGACCTTTAGTATTTCCCAAGAAAAGTTGCTGTTAGTTAATTAATAGTCTCTCAATTAACTCTCATTAACTTATTAAACATATGATATTATGTCTGTGTTTGACGTTCCTTAAATGTAGGCTATATTGTGTTGAGTCAGGCAAACATGTACTTCAGTCATTCTCGACAAGGCAGTTGTGTGACAAACTTACTTACATGCTCCTGTGTAAATATAAGAGGAATTGTAATATCTAAATTTTTAAACAGTTAATTTTCAATACATGTAGGCCTACATTGCCTTGTGTCAATTACTGGACAGAAGGTAAATGTTCTAAGTTTGTTCAACTTCCTAGCATAGCATTTGGATTTGTTTGTTTGTTTGTGATATTACAGTGTACTGAAGGTTATTTCAATCATATGACGGCGTGGCAACTCTTTCTGTGGAGGAAACCACCCTAAACAATGCTGGCAATACCAAGGATGCCATGATGCATTTATAGGACAAAAAAACTGATGCTCCTTAACTTAGAGAGAACCAAGGCACAGGAGGCTCCTATCCAACCACCTGCGAGTGGCAGTTAAAAGTTCAGAATACCCCAGCACAAGTACTAGTTTCTTCAAAATAACAACTTCTTCATTTATTTGTCGCGGTTGGTTGAGCGGGCGCTTCGAGGAACCCAATTTGTTGCGGTGTCTTGATTTTCATCCAGTTAATGTGCGACAGTGCTGTAGTAAGTGTAGTGTCTTCTGTGTTGCCAGTGTCGATCAGGGTGGTTTCCTTTACCTGTTGAGTGAAATAACCGTAAGTACATGTATGGTGTAAAACCCCAATCAAACAACACAAACATCATTTATTTGTCATGGGATTTCAATCACATTCCAGAGATTGTTTTGTGATCGCAAAGTCTTTACAAATAAATGAGGAAACTGTTATGCTTAGACAGTTGTACTTTAGGTTGTGTTAAGGTTGTCATTGGGCTAAGTGGTAACAACCCAATTTGTTTGCTATGTCGTACACTTTAACGGCACCATTTTTTAAAAATATAAATGCAAAAAAGCAAACTTCATTTGTTTCCAAATGCTAAGGATATTGAAAATTGTATTCTTTTCTTTTTTTTTTAGTCAAGCTTACCCAGTATTTCTTATCCAGGATTTAACTTATAAAAATTATCTCATAATTTTGTATGAAATTTATTATGCGTCTGTTAGACACTGACAATAATTAAAAGTTTGTGTTGTTGTTGTTATTTTTTATAACAGATTGAACAGATTAAATTTCACAAAATATTCCAGTATTCTGCGTGGAATCAAACCCACGACCCGTCAAGTGGAGGAATGTGTGGTTGGGTATAAGCCTCCTGTGCCCTCGTGCACTCTGAGCTAAGGGGCACGTGATGCCGATTTTTTGTGGGTTTTTTTTGTCATATAAATGTATCGTGACGTCTTGTTTTGTCACTGTTGTGATGTCCTTTTATGTTAATGTTATGTAAAGGTTTTGTCCTGTCTTCCATGTTGCCAGCGTTGTTTATGGTGGTTTCCTTCACCTATTGGGCTGGCATGCAAATAGCCTTGAGTACGGCGTAAAACCAATCAAACAAAACAAACTTAGAGTGTTGGACCAAATTAAAAGCTGTAAATGCCAGCCATGTTTACCCCTCAGCCAGCCCGCTGAGTAACTATGGTCACAGTTATCCTATAGAAACTATAGAAAATACTGTTAATTTTATTGGAGCCTAACTGGGCCTATTGTTTTGTTGATAGTCTGCCAGTCATTAGAGAGTAGAGACTGTTATGACTGGTGTCACATTCTGTTCCCCCAGAATCTGCTATGTTTGTTATAAAAGGAATTTGTCATATTCATACTGAAGGAGGTCCAAGTAAACAATTTATTTTAATATCTACCCTGTGGAATCTGTTTTTTGATCCACCTCACTACAATACACCTAACAGGATTGTGCTGTTACACAACTGTCTGTATTTTACTACGTAGCTGTCTACAACTCCATCGTGTACCTGGTGGCACCATGATACTATCTAGACTAATATGTTGCAGCAATACTTGGGCTTATTTTGTATAAACACTATATTGTACCTGTGCCAGGTGAATATTTATTTTAGAACTGTATCTGTAGCGCTGGCAGCTGGGACTATAAATTATTCTTGTAACACTTGAACTGCAGAATAACTTGGTACATCAGCACTGAGAATGTAGATTATAACACCACTGGAACTAGATTATTTTAGTACAGCAGCACTGGATTTAGTTTATTCTGGTATAGTAGCACTAGAACTATTTATTATTCTGGTATAGCAGCACTGAAACTGTATATTATTTTGGTATAGCAGCACTGAAACTGTATATTATTCTGGTATAGCAGCACTGAAACTATATTATTCTGGTATAGCAGCACTGAAACTGTATATTATTCTGGTATAGCAGCACTGGGACTGTATATTTATCTGATACAGCAGCACTAGAACTATTTATTATTCTGGTATAGCAGCACTGAAACTGTATATTATTCTGGTATAGCAGCACTGGAACTATATTTTTCTGGTATAGCAGCACTGAAACTGTATATTATTCTGGTATAGCAGCACTGGGACTGTATATTTATCTGATACAGCAGCACTAGAACTATATATTATTCTGGTATAGCAGCACTGAAACTGTATATTATTCTGGTACAGCAGAACTGGGACTGTAGTTTGTTTTTTTATTGATTATAAATAATAAAGTAAGATTTCCGATTTTTGGGGTTTCTCCAAGGCTACGCTGAAACAAAAAAACTAATAATGTGAGACGAAAACAAATGTGCTTAAGATGAAATATGAATATAACATTTAATTGTATTTCCAATATCTTACACAGGCACTGTCAGGTAACTCAGTTACTGTGACTTGTTGGAAATATATTCAAATGTCTTCTGCACATATTTGGAAAAACTACAGCTATCTGGGGTTTTCAACATGTAAATAGTTTCACTATATAAACTAGTATACATACTGTACCATTTATGCTATAAGTATGTATAACGTCCACCATATGCTCTAATAGAATGATTCATCTGTCAAACAAATCCAAAAGGTCAGCTGGAAGTAATACTACAGCTTCCTCATATGGTTCTATATACATGTAATTTAACATCTTACTAAGGACATTCTTTCAACACTATAAGCCTTCAAGTAGAGTAGGTAATGAGTTTTAATTGGTAGCTTTTGTGTTTGTTCCTTGTTGACATCAGATAATCTTACGATAATAATGGAGCTTTTGTTTTGTCCTTGGCTCTTCGAAAATAAATAAACAGTTACAGCAACTTGACTATTGGAAGACGCCAATTGCTTTCAAATACATTTTGCAAAGCATTTAAACCAGTTAGTGTTTTTGAAATCATTCTTTTTCCTGAATCTGTAAGACCGTTTAAAACGGCTGTGTTTACATAATATATAACCTATTAAAATCCAACCCATTCCCAACCCCCCTCACCTCTGCCCCCATTACATGCCCACATGTGGGTCCCACCCCTCTGTTCACCCCACCCCTCTGTGCACCCAACCACTCCCACATCAGTTCATTTCTCTGGGTATAATTACACCATTAATTACCTAACCCAGAAGCCAGATTTTATTTCCTGCAGTAGTCCAACCCTGCTGTGAAAGAAACATTCACTAAAAGCTCCCATCTATCTTGTGCACTAAGCTTATGGTGTCTTGTTAAGGTTAAAGCTGCCTACAACCATCTGTTGGAGTTTAATAATAAAGGCACAGTTTTGTCAAGTTGTGGAACCTTGATGTAAACTTGTGGGCTGAGGTGAGGTGAGGTTAGATGATTTAGATCAGTGCATGCAGGCTGTCAAGTATACAAAAAAATATGGTAGGGCCTAGACCTACTGTAGGTGAACTTACAAAAGTTTCATATCCCAGAATCTTATATATATACTTTGATCTGAGTGAAGCTATAATATAGATAAGTGATTGCGTTTTTCGATTAACACATTTTTCCAACAGAGAAAAAACTACACGTATGGGTCTAACAGGCATGACATGCATTTTGAGTACACCCATGTAGCAGAATTACCGACAAACTTCTAGTTAAATTGAATTTAATATTACATGTTTCACTATGTCACGAAGCAGTATTTTGAAGTTATCTTTGGAGAATTTTTATGTTTACATTCTAAGGTATGCTGTCAGATAAGGTTAAGTTAGATATTAATTAAGTGTAGCCTTAGTCTATATACTCTGTCCAGTAACAGAATTTTTATGTTTACATTCTGAGGTATGCTGTCAGATAAGGTTAAGTTAGATAAGTGCAGCCTTAGTCTATATACTCTGTAAAGTAACAGAATTTTTAGAGTTACTTACAAACATGTAAGTTTGAGGAATTTATTTTCTTTTGTTACCCATCAACATATATATGCTTATAGAGATTGGTGTGATCGTGTCTGTATGTCCGTCTGTCTCTAACCGTATCAACAGCATGCTGAAGCAAATTGCCCAATACTAATGAAACTTAACATATACATGTATCTTTGATTGGTAATCAATTAGAAGCTGATTAGGACTGAGCTTTGAAAACTACTGCTTAACAATCATGTACCTTTGCTCAAGTAGTGTTATTTTATTACTCCCATTTGTTTGTAAATAATTACTCATTTTGAAACTTCACTGGTAGATTAGTTATGCATTATACTTCTTTTTATGTAATTGTTATTTCCCTGAGGGCCTCTCTGTACACACTTTTCAAAATTATTCCTTGTCCTTAAGGCATTTGGTTGGGAGAGAGCCCTGGTGCTCTTTGAGCTAAGAAGCATCCTGAATTTGATTTGTTATGGTGTCCTGTTTTTCATCCTGTTAGTGTATTGTTGACGTCTTCTATGTTGCCAGTGTCGTTTGGATGGTTTTCCTTCACATCGGATTGGCAAAAGGAAGTAGGGTATAAAACCCTCAGTCAACAAACAAACAAACCGATTGGGCTGGCATGCTGTCAATAGGAGTGAAATAACTTGAAGTACTGTGTAAAACCCCAATAAAATCAACAAACAATCCTTGTCCTTTAGGTAGATTTGTGCTGCATGGCAAGGGGACTGGGATTGCCAAGCTTCAGGTTCTTTTTTCTTCCCATGATACATTTCTGACTCAATAATCTGTTTTTTTTTTTCTCCACAGACCTCAAGATGTGACTAATCAGCCATGTAGATATGTAAGCTTATCATCATCAAGGCTCCCAATTGCAAATATGATGACAGATAACACTGGCTTCATTCAAGCATAAAACATCTGTTTAAGGTGAGCATTATTGATAATTTTGATAAAAGAGCTCAGCAAAAGGTTAGGTGTAAATTATAAAATGTACAAATTTGTTGTTATATAAGAGAAGTTTTCCGGTGGCTGCGGAGTTGCCAGGGTGGGTTTTAAAAGGATTCTTCTCGGGTTTCCACCATACACCGACAATGAAAGTCATATTATATAGTCGTCATAAAAGTCATCATATAGGTGAAATACTCTTGAGTATGACGTTAAACACTAATCAAACAAACAAACAAACAAAAAACAAGCAAATTTGTTGTTCAGTCAGTTTACAAAAAATGTTAACCGGTTTAACATAATAATTGTATTTGTATCAGACTTTTTTGCTTTTCAGTGATTATCCCATCCTTTTTTTTTTTTTAACAAAAGAATTCCATTATACCATAAAATGATCTCCCTTACTAAATGCTTAGCAAGACCCACACCTCATTGGACCCTGAAAAAGTGAATGTTTACACAAGTTACTTTAACGTAGATAAGATATAAAGCAAACCAAGCAACAATGTCTGTAGTTCCACTGTATTACGGCGAAAAAGGTAAACTGTATTGTACCATGTTGTGTTCACTGTATCTAAGAATTAACCTCACTTCAGGCCTTGACATAAGGTTTCAGGGCACCAAAGCCACTTTGCCTTTGGGTGTTACTTATCTTCAAGGGCACGGAGGCAATTTTGGTAACTGTGGATAAGGCACCAAGGCAAAACTAAAACATAATTAACTTATCCACACATTTTTAGCTTTAACTGA
>JAVFBZ010146242.1:0-11738 GCA_032466195.1 Katharina tunicata | reverse complement strand
CTTGTGCAATTATAGAGGACAATATTTTAGATGTATACATATACATTTATTCAAAAATATACTTGTTAAAAAGATATTCATTGCCATGAAAAAACCCCTTTAAAACCTGCTAAATAATTTAAGGCTGGATTTGGAAAAACTGAAAAAGATTATCAAAGAGCAGGTGGAATCCGAGCTGAGTGGAGCAAGACTTTGACAGCTTATCTTAAACAAAAAATTCAAACCAGCATTTTAATTAGGTTTGATGAATGGAGCAAAACAGGCGAGTGGATTTTTGGTGATGGTAGGTTCTTTGAAAGTATCAAATGGCTTGGAAGGAAAAATAACTCATAGAATGCCGCCTCACTGATGGTGAATTCCTCAGGAGTAATCAGTTACAAATTTCTCAACTGTAGCGTCTCACTTCTTTCTTAGGTTCAACAGCTAAATAATTGATGGCATGAGGAAACACAGTAGGTTTGGTAAAGCGTTCAGATCACTTATGTAATGTGGTAGTTTTTGGGCTATTTTCCAAGATTCTTGTGGGTTTGCGGTGTTTAGCTATCCATCAGTAAATGTTCTCTGTTTCCCACCGCTATCACTAACTCTGCATAACAAAGACAGAAGAGAAATGTTTCCTAAGCGCCTGGAGTCATCACATGTGGTGTTAGTGAAGTCTAGTTTGGTAAAGAGAGATCATCTGCCCGTGTGATTGTTTAGACAGAGATGATGGTGGTTGTACATGTTCAACTCTCTCCTAACTCTTACCAGGTACTGAAATACTCTAAACGTTAAACATCATTCAGGCTTTGGCATAATGAAACACTCTATTTATAGTCTTGTCATTTTTACATGCTTCCACAGTTCATATTCTTACCATCTAGCAACGACAACATTGTAGAGCTGGATAAATAATATTTCTTTTAACCCAGTTCAACACTTTCCCATTTTATGGCTTTTTGTATCATATCAGTGAGACAGCCTTGAGTATATGACTAAATTTTTTTTTTTAAATTAAGTGTTGATATTCATATTGATGTACCGTAATAAAATACATATTCTGGCTAAACTGATAAGTGATAAGTGGGAAGTATTTAATTTTCATATATTAGATAATTAGTTTCCTAGTTTTACCTACACCAGACAGCCAACATGCTCATAACATGGCAACTTTAAATCACATGACCATCAGTTCTCACATGTGACCTCGAAAATGATGACTTCTCTCTAGCACACAACAGGCACTCCATCTGGCATATATACTGTACCTTTGCCACAATATGCATCAAAGAGCCGACAAGACATCACTGTTGGTGTTCTCTGCTCACCAGCAATATTGTCTGAAGAATTTCTAGCATTATCAGATTTTACAAATCCAGCACTTTAAAGTTTAGCAATCTGACCCGTACTATATTATGGAAAAATATCACGGGACATGACTTGCTTTTATAAAACAGAACTAGGGAATTTGGATTTTGGAAAGGAAATCTTGACTCAGTTGGAATTCCAGGCAACAGTGAGTTTTGTGGTGGAATAATGTGTAAACTAAGATAAACTGAACACAACAATGGCACCTGTAGGTAAACAATAGAGTGGGGAATCCAGCCCTTATCTACATAGAGTATATCTTTAGCTACTGGTATAAGATCTGACAAATCCAAATTACACATCACTTTACAGCAGTTCTGGGTGGCAGGTCAGAGACATTATCAATCTTCATGGAAATGGAGCACTTTAGTCAATTTCAACTTTTGAGAAGCGTTAAAAACAACTGAAGTCATAAATCTACAACATTGATTTAAATCATCTATAGACAAAGGCAAAAACAAAGTCCCGGTAAAGCACCTGCCATGAACTACAAACTCTCAGACTACTGTCAGAATTACTTGACTTCAAAATGAATAATCAGATTTTGCCTTAAATCAGAATTTGTTATGGTTGGTGAAGAATAGTTGTTCACCTAAGGGTTGAAAGGAGTAGGAGACATACCAGAAGCTTAACAGCCCCTGATATGACAGGTGGGAATAAAGATCACCTGAAGCCAGGAGTTTCTAATCTTAATCCTGTTAGTGACTTCAGTTACCATGGGTAAAACATGACTTAATTATGACAGTGCCTGTATGACAGATATACCAGTAGTCTCTGATAAGGTTGCTTGGGACTGAAGCCATCTGGAAGCTGAGTGTCAGATGCTGCTACTGTAGTTTACTGTACTAGATTAGGGTGCTGGTAGGGCATATCACACTACCTCAATATACTTGGACCTGTATACAAGCATGCAGCACTTGGGTTAAGATAACAACATCACCTATTCAGCCAATTTTTATTACACTTGACTTTAATGTAGTGATGCCTTTGTTGTATGATACATTTTCTGATGGCTTTATTCGTTTATAATCTATTTTCAAATATGTGAAACAAAAAGTCAAATTAGGGGTTTAACAGTTTAAGAGGGTGGTAGTTGCATGCCAGACACCTCTGCAGTAAGTCAAACCTGAGACGCCAAATTTGTGCTAGTTCATGTCACTGATTCATGACATTGGAATTTGGGATCATCTAGAGATTTGAATTAAAGGGTTAACTACAAAAGTCAAACTGAACACCCTGGAACACTGTTTCTCTGTTTCAAAATTGATGCTTCATATTTCGGGAGTAAACAGATTGAGTTTACCGCCCTGCATAGTGTAAGCCAGAGGGGTGTCTAGGTGTCTTTGAGACACCCTATTTCAGTCAAATTTAACATGGGAGAGATAGGAAAAATGTAAAATGAGACACCCTTTTTCTTTAAAAATAGTGATTTGAGACACCCTGTTTTTGATTTCTGGCTAACACTATGCCGCCCTGGTTATTAGTTGTCACTTGTCAGCAACATCCATAAAAACTCTATGAAATACAATCTCTGTCTTGATATAGATGTCACATGTTAGTATCCATTCTATTTGTCACAGTCACTCAAAACAGTTTTTTAATTTAAAAAAAAAACATAGTTGGGTCTCCCTGCTGGCTTGGAGTTTGCCAAACATCACGGCATGACTACCACTTAAAACAGTCGGCAACTCTCAAAAAGTCTCTAAACTGTCACTTTTTAGAACTGAATTTGCCATTGATATAATACAATGCCCGACAACATTGTATCTTACTTATAACATCTTATTTTGGCGAATTTAAGACGTGTGAACCTAAAAATTATTTTCAGAAAGTTCTCATAAAGTCATAAAGGACATCTTTATCTGAAAATACCTGTAGACTTTAACGTCCTTTCTTACTACAGCTAATCAGTTCTTAAAAATATTGCAACTGAATGACTTAGCCTATAAAGACTTCAGGGACCTACAAACAGTTTGAAGATTGCTTATCAAAGAGATACCCCTGGTCTTACACAGAAAGAATTAGAAGGGAACTCTGAAAGCACACGAGATAGCCTGCTGTGACAACCCTGCAGTAATGAAGATAAAAAGCTATGCTTCATTTGCTAGCTATTGTGTTCTGGGGCGGAGATCATGGGTGTATCAGCTTAACCGTTTCCTCGACAGCTCTCACTCTCTTTCAAGTCTTTCATAACCAACAATATCAGCCAAAAATAACCAGTATATAAGACACTCCTGTTTTTATATTAATAAATGGAATGTCTCATTGGTAGGGTTAAATTACAAAATTTGCAATACGGTTTTTTCACAAAAAAAGTCTTTCAACAATTGTTCAAAATCTATTTTCATGAAAATTGCTGGTGGTAAAATTGATCTCGTTTTCTCGCCACCTAATAGTCTTTCATCCAGAGGGGATAGCTCCAGTGAACAGAGACTATCATGGGTAACAGTACTCCCATTGTATATTTAAGGTCACTCATGGAGAAATTATCAGTTCTCAAACCTTCCATTAAAAAATCCTTCCAATAGTTGACATCCATACATATTTCCCTTCTGACAGAGCACTTGTGAGAGTGCTATCATTAAAATATAAACATACAATGTACTGTACGTTTATTGGTACAAATAACACAGTGTTTGACAAATTAACACTTTGTTAGATCTGGGAATAAGTTAAATTTTACCAGCATTCTCAATTGATAAAAACACATCTTGACTACTAGTACAGTATGCCCCACTTATTAAAGTGTTATTGATTGTGTTCGTATGAAAAATATAAAAGCTTTTCATTCTAAAAAGATGATAATCGTCACAAACATGTTCCCTTCTTCACATTTCATGATTTAAAATTACACTACTTCAATGTCTTCTGTACTTGTTTGTTAGGTTAGGGTTGTATACCGTACTTAAGGTTATTTTACATATGTGATGGCGCGCCAGCCCAATGAGGGAAGGAAACCACCCTTAACGTCACTAGCAACACACAAGACACCACAGGACATTTTAATAAAGGAGATAAAACAGGACACCACAACAAATCGACTCACTGATGCCCCTTAACTCAAAGAGCACCAGCTAGGGCACAGGAAGCTCCAACCAACCAACCCACCTGCCTCTTACTCACAGGTGAACTTTATACACCCAAGGTATGTCATACAATAACAGTGCGACACTGTTTGATACACTACACTGGTATCAGAGTAGAAAATTACTGCCAGGAATTAAGCTTCAAGTGATGTCGTATGTTATTGAATTTGTGTCAACACCAAAATATCAATAAAGGAAATGCTAGAAAAACAATGATACATTGTTCATTAATTTATTACAGCTGAAAATATTCACAGATGATGTTTATGAACAAAAGTTAACCAAAACAACTGAGAATGAATACCGCTGGTAGGAAGAAAGCAAAACATTCAGTTAGGCAAAAACAACATGCGTAGATGTTATTACTGTTTGGCTAAATATGAAAAGTAGCAGCACATTTTAAAGTGGTAGGAGAAACAAGTGGATGGAACGAGCAGGCCATACATAATCAGTTTCCGGTTGTGTAAGTGAGGGGAAGTGGATGTCATACTGTTATATAGGAAGTGGGATCACATTTTCCACAAGAGGTCACAAATGGTCTTTAGATGTGAGGAAGTAAGAGAGCAGAAGACCAGGGTGGGTGGGGGGAAACACTGTCAGTACCCAGTCCCTAATGCTAATATCATCCAAATATACCCCTAAAGATGAATAAGACTGCTAATAGGATACTCGGCCAGTTTCAACCAATAAAATAAGCAGAGTATATATATGCAGATAAATTATAACGAAAAAACACAAGTATACAAAGGAAAGATTAGCTTTTCTTGGTCAATCTCAATGTATGCTAAGTTTGCTCACTGGTTTGTTAGCACCCTTTTTCATATTTCACAGAGATTATAAATATACTGTGCTATAAACTATTAAAAACAAAACATACATGTATATATACTTTAAAAATTATGTAATTATTATTTGTTATGCAAAGTTTAATTTTTCCAAATTAAATGATTTATGTGTGTACTGTTGACAATGATTTCTTTTCAACTGTTATTTTTGGACACGTTTGAGCTATTTTACACATGCTATAATGTCCTTCATTATAGTTTTTATTTGTTTGATTGGGTGTTTACGTCATACTTAAGGTTATTTCACTAACATAAGTAACATAGGTTTTCAAACTTCCACATGCTAAAGATCTTTCCCTAAATAAAAAAAAACAATAATAACCAGACAATTAAAACATATCTGTGTGACTTTCATTTTGTGGAATTTAATTAAACGTAAAGGTGGTTTGTTAATTTAATTGTTTTAGAGAATAAATTAAAAGCCAGGTGATAAAAAGGGAATAGATAAACAAAGGTATAAACTAACACCTGTTTCATACATCTAACGGTTCCAGTCTAATAAATTGTGGAAAAAGTACACAATTAGCCATGTCCCAATTATATTTCAAAAGCATTTAAATTTAAATAAATAAAAAGAGAGCAGACTATGAGGTGCATGCCAGCAAATGAAGCATGTCACTATGTGGGGACAACAACAAAATCACTGAGGCATAACACTAAACATACAGCAAGTAACCAGGGTAAATCAACTAAAAATTATCTCTTTTTCTTGTCTTTCCTATATAATAAATATAGCACCCCATTACTGTCAATTGATATTCATAGCATCATATGTTTGATGCAAAATTTATCTCGCTCAACAAATTACACCCCATGGTTGTTTGATGGTCCTCTCGAAGGCCTCCTTAAATCATGATTTTCTAGTCAATTTATTAGCAGATTAACAATCACTAACTGGAATACTGTTTAACTAGTTGTGTTAAGGAATATGGTTAAACCAGCAGACTGTTATTAGTGGTTTTAGAACTAGCCATTATCATTTGTTAGTTCTAGAAATTACTCTTGGGGGTAAAATGTTACTTTATTCAAATCATTAAATGAGCATTAAAGAATGTCTGTCACTGTTAGTGCCACTGGCTTTTAGAAGGTTGACCAGGCTAAATTTAGGTGTCACTGTTGTAACCCTTTTTTTCCATTGTACAGATTTAGAACATTTCACTCATTCTTTGTTATATTTTTGGCAACAAAAAAAAACAAACAAAAACTTTTGCTCTTCTAAATTAAGGACTGAACACCAACAAAAACTATGACAACTGTATTTTTGTTTTTTTAGGTTAAAACTCTCTTAGCCTGAACAGATTCTAGTTCAGAAACTTGGGCGGCCTGAGACTCTTGCAGAAATCAAACCCTTTACTGTGCCTTCAGATTCAGGCACCCAATGGCCAACGTTATAAACCACTCAGCTATTCCGCTTTCCACAAACAAATATACTCTTATTGGTCGCATTCTAAAGACACATTCTTTTTCCAACTATGACAACTGTCGACACCTCTCTGTCTGTGCCATAATTTTCCAAATCCCAACATGAATTCAACTTGCAACAAAAATGACACCCTTTCCATATTGAGTTCTTTCACACAGGTTATTGGCACAAGGTGTCAAGCATTTCAACCTGAGAAAAGTAAAACCTCAAAAGCAAATTTTATAAAGATGTTATTCTTGTCTGATCAGCCAAGGTTGTAAATCAATGTTGTAATTTTTTGGTTACTCCTGGGTATCTGTAAGATGTCCGAGACAGAAGAGCTAGAATTGAACATGACAGAAACCTCCCAAGTCATCTCAGTCACACAGTATGTGGTAATAACTACTGTTTGGAGTTAATAACCACCTAGTAGGCACTATACAAGGAGCCCTGCCCCCCATAAGGGCAGCTAACAGCAACATTAGCCATTCATAAGATACAGGGGTAGGGTGTGGTACTGTTATAAAAGAGGTACACACAAACAAATGAGGGGAATAGATAAACTTTCTAATCTGTTGTTGTTTCTGACAAATTCACAAATAATGTGTGTTCATTTCTCCTAAATCAAGTTCTGTTCTTTATATTACATAATCACTAATGGCCTGACATGCTGAAAGTATATCAAATGTTCATCTAGAGTAGACACAGCCTTGGTGGTCTTTTGTGTAAAATAAATGAATCTTAATCGAGTGTTCAGTCCTTATAGATAACCGTCCCTGTAACAAAGGTCTTATGTTTCAATATCAAAGTTATGTATACCACTTTCATGTGATGATCTGTAATGAATCCATTGGCATTTTGTGACACTTATAAATAAAGGTTTGAACCAGGATATTACGTGCAAAAATAGCCCTCTAACTTAGGTCAGTCAGTATGTTTCGAGCTAACTGCTTAGTGTCATCACATTTTGGGGTAGTGTTACTGTCCTCTGGCATTACCTGCAATAACCTTAAGCACAACAAATAAACACCAATTAATTGATCAATCACAAAAAATAAGACAAAGAAAAAATGTACATTTATCAGAATGTGCTTGTAACAAATTTCACATGTACTAACTAGCAGTATAAGGTCCTTCTTCTAAGCAGGGCCTGTTTCAACCAGGGTTCAGGACAGAGGTCATGTGACCAATGGCCATCTGTATACACATTTAGTTTACCCACAACTCTTTTTCTGATAGATCTGTAATTGACAATGCAGAGCTGTGTCAACTAACCGGCTTTTAAAGAGGAGCTCCAATTGTAGCTTTGCGAGTTGAGTTGGGTTTGGGGATAATCTGGAATTTCACGCCACCTGAAGCAGTACATTGAGGAAGAGCACAGCAATCAATAAATGGAGCTAGAGGAATGGCCGGACAGACACGCTTCAATGTAATGGAATTGATTGGAAGAGATGGCATTGAGCTTCTGCTTAGTGAAGCTAGAGCGGAGCATTCTCCTACTCCTCTAAGACCCCCCCCCCCCCCCCCCCTCGCCAAACCTCTCTTCACTCTTATATCTCTCAGCACCCAATACTTCAGCATCATGCTATGCACAATCCCTTACCAGAAAATAATGAATGTAAACAGGATAAAATACACAAACCATGGCCGGATGGAATTTATTTTTCTCATTTGATTGGAGATACGTCATACTCAACGATATTTCACTTATATAAAGACTATGTTGCCTGTGTATGCTTGAAAACGAGGAAAAACTGTATAAAAACCACCCTGCAATATCTGCACCCCCCAGGAAACGTTCCTGATATACCTATGAAAGGTCCACAAGGCGATTTTAACCTATATCTGGTATAGCCAAATGCTAAACCAACTGGACCACAGTGCTACCCTCCTAACTGAAAGTTATCAAGATCTTTGGTAATATTAACAAAATTGATAAATGTTTTCAGGTGTTGGCATTTATATTAGAAATTGATTTACTGTTTGGCATCCAAAAATTGAAACTCTTATAAGGTAGTATAAATAAATGACCTCTGGAAAGCCAAACGACAAATACATGTTTATAGTATTTATTGGTTAGAGTTTTTTTACCACAATCAGCTGTACAAATAAATCCTACATTAGAGTCATATCTAGAGTATAGTAATCTAGCCCAAAACAAAATATTGAATGGCAAGGCAAGTTAGGAATTGAGAATTTCTCTGTAAATATTTTGATGTTTTGGCCCCAATGCAGGTGAGGGGAAATCTTAAATGTATCTTGACATAATGCTTACTGCTTTCCAGAAGTCTCTCATTCCCCAGCCACCCTCCTGTGTAACCCTTCCCCCAAAATACCCCTCACACCCAGACTAAAATGAGGTTAACTAGAAACAGGCTGTCTGTCTAACACACATCCCCATGCTAGCAGCTTGTGCGGAGACTCTAGTTCCCAATCTGTGTTGCTTCCTCTGGCCTCAAGACACAAATGTGACAAACCAGCAGACAACATCCTTCATAGACAGATACTTTAGTATTCCACACTGATGCATACACAGAATAACCACCTCATATCAGCCTATGATATTGATAATCACCAAACCAGAATCTGTCATTTTTACCAGCCAGGGATCTCTCACTGGATTAAACAGTTATGGACAGTCCAAAAATTGTATACATCTTTAAACACAATCAGCAGTTTGAAAACATTTTATAATTTAAGAGAATTGTAAATTCACCACAGAGCAAAATCCACACTCTCGTAAAAACAAACAGCTAAATTAAATTGCCTGACACACGGTATTTGGTATGACATTAAAAACATACATGTCCACATGATATATACATTGTACATTAGTATTCTTTGCATCTTTCTGAATTAGGGCCATGAACAAAATATAAACACAAGAATTTAGTTGTTTCAGAAAATGAATATTCATGAGATGTAATAATTAATTAATTAAATGTAAAGGTGACTTGTTAATCGTTCTAAATTGTTAAATTACCAATGGTATATGTATAATGGATAAATGGCAAATAAAGTGCAAAACTGAGTTCAAACGTTGAAAGCCTAAAGCCGGTATTGCATGAAGAACATTAAAACACTGCCTGCTTGTATGTACAACTTACTTTGCAATTTCAAATCAATAAATGTTGCATGACATTTCAAAAATGAAGACTCGGCTAACTTGACAGTATTATTTTCATCTTATGGAATACACAAATCCCAGAGTCACTATAAACAATACCTGAGGATGGATTTCTTAACAAGCATCCCTCTCCAGAGATAGCATTATTACACTGAGATGTCAGATTCTCAATAAACCTCCATCATCAAGATCTGCTAATATCACAGCATTTAATTGTAATGCCAATGGAATGGTTATATAAGACAATATAATGTTAGGTCGGGCCTTTATATAATCTTAGGAATTTGATATATGAAATTATTTTGTTCTTATTCATTTGTTACTAACTCAATACATGCATAAGGAAGTTGGATGCAAAGCTCCTCATGATTTTACGATTTATTTGTTTATATTTATTAAATCAATACTGAGAATTCCTAATGCCAGTATTGAGGTTGAGGGCATCTCCTCCAGCACTGCAAAATGGCTACAGCTTGTACACAGAACAGATCAAAAGTCAGAATGGTTAAATAATACAATTTACACAACTTATTTTATCCAAATTACACAGAATCAAGCACTATTTATCAAGCCGCTTAACCACTCTTATATATGTTTCCTATGACTTATAATAAGATAAATAATAAAAACTGAAAGTTTCACAAAAAATGAATATATAAATATTATTTGCCATATAATTCACACAATTAGTTCGAAGTTGTATAACATCTGTAAACCACAGAATCTAAGGGCTCATTTTTAACAATCTTCTTTACTCACATCGTTAATTAATTATGTATCTAAAGGTTTCTAAATTCTCCATTCAATTTAATTAAAATTGTGAACAATATAAAGATTGTGCACAATGCTGTTTCAAAAGTCTATAAATTATGTGTTTGAGAATTAAATATTCAAAAGGTCTATAAATATAACCGGCTTACAAATGATACCAGTTTTAGTGTCTTATTTCATTTAAGCTAGGCTGTATTACCCATAAGTTGACATCGGAGACTTAGCATGTAATAATTAAACATATAATCCCCTGGAGGAAGTGAACTGCACAGTATATTAACAGAACCCTGGTTGTACATTAGTCAGTTACACTATAGCAGTGAGATGAACATTAAATACTCAAACAAGCCAAAATGGTTAAAATATTATATGAATTGAACATATGTGTTATTCAGCAGCATCGGCTCTGCAACATAGAAATGTTATCTAGTTGATGGGAAATTATGTAGGCAAAACATAATACAGTTTTCTCCGTATTTTAAGACCCGCAACCACCGGTCACCCCAAGGCATCTAGGTTAGGTTTGTACATTAATAGAATACATAATACAGTCTCCTAAATAAATATATCCTTCTTGGGGCATTGTTCCATGATAATTTGAAAATGATTAAATTAAGCCCCAGGATTATTAACATATGGTACGTGTTAATATACAATGAAATAAAATACCCCAGTATTGGAATATTAAGACTAACGCATGATGAATAGATAACACATTTACCATGTATTTATATGTCCACAAAATTGAAAAAATAAAAAATAATGCTGTTATTCAGGCAAATTACTAGAAAGGACAGATGTTTGACAGTGATGTCAGAAGGGACATGTGCTTGACAGTGATGTCAGAAGGGACATATGCTTGACAGTGATGTCAGGAGGGAAATATCTTTGACAGTGATGTCAGAAGGGACATATGCTTGACAGTGATGTCAGAAGGGAAATATGCTTGACAGTGATGTCAGAAGGGACATATGCTTGACAGTGATGTCAGAGGAACAGTGATGTTAGAAGGGAAATATGCTTGACAGTGATGTCAGAAGGGACATATGCTTGACAGTGATGTCAGAAGAGACATATGCTTGACAGTGATGTCAGAAGGGAAATATGCTTGACAGTGATGTCAGAAGGGAAATATGCTTGACAGTGATGTCAGAAGGGAA
>JAVFBZ010146220.1:0-20250 GCA_032466195.1 Katharina tunicata | reverse complement strand
TTATCCAGAACAACTCGAGATTTAGGTCTATCTAGAAACTTGTCTCTGAGAATTGATCTAGAATATGAGATAATTTCGCGGCTTTAATTAGTCGATATCCCTGTGCCAGTGTGATTACTCCTGACAAAAATATATATTCATGCTTTATATAATCTGGGAATAATTACGAAATTGCTCAATTTCCTGTGAAACAAATATGATTTAAGTCACATGATGATCTCTTCCGTAATAGATGTGTACTAAGATGTAGAAATGTTCCATTATATACGTTCAACGAACTGCTTAAGCTCTACTGTTAAACCGCAATGAATGCTTTTTTTTTCTTAATCAATGGTCTGGAAGTACAATGTATTGATGTATGACTGTATCGTGCTTCGTTAATTATATTTGTTTTGTTTTTTCGGAGAAAGTGGATTGTAGAGGTGGGGGCATAGAGGGGGTGGATTGGTGCATACTTGCGTGGTAAAGGACTTGAGCCCTTAGAACGCGTGGGTTAACGATTGTTTGACATAAATACACATCCTTTAGTTTTGTCATTTATATAACTGACCAAAACTGCACGACTAGGTTGACCTGTGTACAACCTCTGATTTAAACTTAAACTCAATCTTAAATTATTTTGTTTGTTTAATTCGCAGGGTACAAACAGCAATTCGGTTGTTTCCATATCAAAATGAAGCAGAGTACTTTGTAGATTTTTTCTGGACTGTAAAATTTACTCTGGTTCCTCTACTGCCAGAAGTATCTCTCCTACGATATTTAATATATTTTTTGTACATTTATAGGATGGAGAGTGACAGTGAACTATCTTTACAGAACGGTCGCCCCAACGAACGGGATTGAGTTCGTAGTATTTTCTGTCCTATTCAATTGGAGCCCATATCAGTTCTTCAAATCGCTTGATTAAAGAAAATATTCCATCTTTTTGACAATTGCTGTTTTTGTTGTTCTATAAGCTGATCCTAACAGGAAATTGAACATGGCAGTCATCCATTTTGAAAGATGTTGTTTTGACCCAAAAATTGCGAGTATTGTTAAATCTTCATTATATTTAGCGGAATTAAAACTTCGGAGGTATGGCAAATTCAGTTTCTGATATTTTTTGTGGGTTTATTTGGTCAGACAAGTTGGCTTTATTGTCCAGTTTTCTCCTGAAGGGAAGAAGCAACATTTATGCTCATGCTAACTCACTGGGCATTGGGATGCTGGTCAAAACCATGATGGAAGCCTGTAGGAGACCGTTATAAAGCGCCTAGAAATGTACGGAGGCGGTGCGCTGCTATCGCTGTAAGACGTACTTCCCACACGAAATTTCTCATTTACTGCTGTTATCCTAAAATGTCAACTTAAAATAGAAAATTGTGAGAAATTTCTTATGTACACCTACAGCAATTCACATCTCTGGCGCGTTTCGATTGGCTAAACATATATATCGTGTCATACTATAGTAGACTCGATGGAATTAGAAGGAATGATTTAAATTTCCTGTTTTGGAATGGGACAGCGTGGGGCTGGGTAAGCTTTCATCTTCAAAACAATCATGCACCTCACTGTACCTGGCATATTAAGTGAAACGTTTGCGAAGTATATCCACACCTGCAAGTGACATCTTAAACTGATTTACATTATGAATACACACTGCGTGTATATTTGATAAAACGTAACCTATAATTTATTTATTTGCATTTCTTAACTTTTCGCTTCCCGGTTTTCCAAAATACTGGGGCAACGCAACTTAAATCGTCTTATAAGTGAAATAACATTGAGTGCGAGGATAAACGCCAGTCCAATAAATAAAGAACATGTTTAATCTCTGTTTGTGAAATAGTTTATATACACTCGAAATATCCTTCTTTCAGCAAGGCTTTACTCCGTCGTCTTAATTATTATTGCAGAATTGGTATGAATATATTTGCATTGCCAGTGTGTTTGAAAAACAAAAAAAAATAGTCAAGGGAAACAACTCATACTGACACAATATAACGCGTAACGACTGTGGTGGATATAAACTACTATATAACACTTTCCGTAGCCTAGGATTTCCGATCAATATGTACAATATTGCGTGATCGCATTTAACCTGAAAGAAACCAACACTTCAATCTGTATCCTCCACAGCAATACACCACCTGCTCTGTGATGGTAAAACAAATCACGCTTTGTTTGTTTGATTACGCCACACTTCATGCTATTTCACTCATATAACAGCCTACCAGCCACGTCAGTTAAGGAAACCACCCTAAACGACGTTGGCAGTTCGAACCGCCTTCATGACACCCCTGAGCTGACAGATCACTAATTAAGGTACCAACTGCCCAATCACGCTTTAAAATTATGTCCTAGCGTCATAATCTTTATGTTGATTCAATTGAAAACTCTATATTACACTTGTGGGTTCAAAAATCAAATACAGTTTTATTATTTTGTTCCTCTAAACGAGATATTAAAAAAAACGTTATTGAATTTCTGTGGATGATGAAGTCCAATAACGGTTGTCCATTTGGATATTCCATTTAATTTTGTATCAGTGTACTGACTACCATATCCCATAAAGATATTTTCTCGGTTACATTGTAACAAAAGTGTTTAACATTCTCTTGAGTTGTTTTTTCGGTGTCCTTCATGTTCTCGATGGAGCGAGTGTCCTGTGCCCTGGCGATTTGTTGTGATGTCCTGATGAGCGTCTTGGAATTTGTCTGTATCTTCTAGTGTTTTTGCTAGGAATTTGGACTGTGGTTTCCATCACCAGTTGGAATGCCATTCCCCCTTATGAGATAAAAGAAGACAAACAAACACAAATTACTGTCACAAGTCTATCAACCGGTTCATAGACTTCTGGTACTGTGTATGATGACAATATTTTAAATAGCAAAATATTATCATTTTATTTTAATAGATTTATTTCGTTGTCGGTGTAGTGAATAAACCTCCGCAGCCATCGGTAAACTTCCCTACAGTGGGATTCGAGTCTATTCCCTTGATAACAAAGTTATACATGGGGATTCGAGTCTGTTTCCTTGATAACTAAATTTTACGTGGGGATTCGAGTCTATTCTCTTGATAAATTAGTTTTACAGTGGGATTCGAGTCTATCCCGTTGATAACTAAGTTCTACGTGGGGATTCGAGTCTATTTCCTTGATAACTAAGTTCTACATTGGGATTCGAGTCTATTCCCTTGATAACTAAGTTCTACATTGGGATTCGAGTTTATTCCCTTGATAACTAAGTTCTACATGGAGGTTCGAGTCTATTCCCTTGATAAGTAAGTTATACGTGGGGATTCGAGTCTATTCCCTCGATAACTAAGTTCTACATGGGGATTCGAGTCTATTCCCTTGATAATTAAGTTCTACATGGGGATTCCAGTCTATTCCCTTGATAACTAAGTTCTATATGGGGATTCGAGTCTATTCCCTTGATAATTAAGTTCTACATGGGGATTCGAGTATATTCCCTCGATAACTAAGTTCTAAATGGGGATTCGAGTCTATTCCCTTGATAATTAAATTCTACATGGGGATTCGAGTCTATTCCCTTGATAATTAAGTTCTACAGTGGGATTCGGAGTCTATTCCCTTGATAACTAAGTTATACATGGGGATTCGAGTCTATTCCCTTGATAACTAAGTTTTACATGGGGGTTCGTGTCTATCCCCTTGATAACTAAGTTATACATGGGGATTCGAGTCTGTTCCCTTGATAACTAAGTTTTACATGGGAGTTCGTGTCTATTCCCTTGATAACTAAGTTATACATGGTGATTCGAGTCTATTCCCTTGATAACTAAGTTTTACATGGGGGTTCGTGTCTATTCCCTTGATAACTAAGTTATACATGGGGATTCGTGTCTATTCCCTTGATAACTAAGTTCTACAGTGGGATTCGGAGTCTATTCCCTTGATAACTAAATTATACATGGGGATTCTAGTCTATTCCCTTGATAACTAAGTTTTACATGGGGGTTCGTGTCTATTCCCTTGATAACTAAGTTATACATGGGGATTCGAGTCTATTCCCTTGATAACTAAGTTTTACATGGGAGTTCGTGTCTATTCCCTTGATAACTAAGTTATACATGGGGATTCGAGTCTATTCCCTTGATAACTAAGTTCTACATGGGGATTCGAGTCTTTTCCCTTGATAACTAAGTTCTACATGGGGATTCGAGTCTATTCCCTTGATAACTAAGTTCTACATGGGGATTCGAGTCTATTCCCTTGATAACTAAGTTCTACATGGGGATTCCAGGCACAGTGAAGGGGACCCAGCAGTCCAACACTCGGCCAACCGACCCATGGCGTTGCCCTTATTATTATTATATTATTGTTCTGTATAGTCTTTAATCACAGGTAAACAGTTGAGCTTTCTGTTGGTTGCTGAGATTGACATGTGGTATTTACGAGGTTTCTTTTAGATTATCCACCGTACTTCGGCATCCCAAGACTACGTTAGCTAATAATTTTTTTTAAAAAATTATTTTATCTCTATGCACTACTGTCGATTAGTTTTTCCGTTTAGGTTAATGTTGCAAAGTGTTCTAATACCGCGTAATATATATCAGCCCCTGGTCACAGATGGCTTTTAAGCAAAGATATTAATATTGAAAAACATTAATTTGCCTGCAGTCAAATAGATCATTAAATTCCTTAGCACGTAATTCATTTTCAAGCTTGCGGAGGCATTCAGCTCATATTAAACGAAAATGGACATTTTAATGTCCAGAAAGCAGTAAATGGTTAGATACCGCTAACTGGTCAATATTTTGAACAGACTTTTTGTCTCCTTTGTTTGGGTGCATAGTAAAAGATAAACTCAGACAAGCTATTATGTGTTTTCTTTAAGAAGAGAAATGCAATTTTAGATGCAAATTTCATGAACTGTCATTAGTTAAATCCACACTTCTTATTTTTCAAATGGAAACAACGGTAGTAGGGGAGATTACAAATAATTCACAAAATGCCAGTGACAACCATATCCTGGATTTAGTTTTAATATGAATAGAATGCTATTGATGGAGAATTGGAGGAACAATCGCCAAAGAAACACAAAACGAAGAGGACCACCAGGGCACAGGGGGCTCTCATCCAACCACCCACGAGTAACAGAGCGCACCAGGGCACAGGGGGATCCCACCCAACCACCCACGAGTAACAAAGAGCACCAGGGCACAGAGGGATCCCACCCAACCACCCACGAGTAACAGAGAGCACCAGGGCACAGGGGGGTCCCACCCATCCACCCACGAGTAACAGAGAGCACCAGGGCACAGGGGGATCCCTCCCAACCACCCACAAGTAACAAAGAGCACCAGGGCACAGGGGGATCCCAGCCAACCACCCACGAGTAACAAACTAAACCAATCACTTGTTATGGAAGGAGGAAATTGGATATTCTGGGGAATTAAGACGTAAGTAGCAGAACAGAGAAGAATACCAAAACCAAAGAGACAGCAGAGTCAAATGAAATCGAAAAGTTATATTTAAAATTATACAATAGCATTGAAAAAAGAATTTCAAAAATTCTTAGTACATGTAGTAATAACACAGTTGTGAAAAAGTCGTCATATAAGTGAAATACAACGTTCAACAGCTGGCACTTAAAGAAATAAGTAACAACAATTTCCATTAACCCTTTCCAGACGAATACTGGCTGTTCAGTGTATTTCGTTCCATCTAATTGGGAGATAATCATATTATGTACACGCACCAAGTGAACTGTCAGATGTTTTAAAACATTTTATTATTACAGAGGTTGTTTTGTACATTTTAAACAGTAACACACTGTGTGTAAATAACTTTAATGTAACAGAAAATTAAGCCAATCAACTTCGGACCACAGTTAATTCTTTTTTCAGAGGTTGTGGCAGTTGACCGCAATGTAATCTAACAAGACTAAAAAGAGTATTTTAGTCCAAAATGTGGTTACACTTCTTAACAAAAGAATTCCTTATAATTAACCTTCAAGTACATATTATAGCACAAATCTCCTCAGCTTTTCCAACTAAGCAGGGGAGCAAAATTGAAATCACCTTTTATGATGTCTTTGCAAGTAAAATTGTTAAGTACAGTGTTTAACAAAGGCGAGCTTATTTGGTTTTAAGTGCAATGTAGATTACATAAAGGGATTTCATACACTCGTCTAGTTGTTTGAAAAGGAGCTCTGACGGGTGATATTTATAATTTTTTACTTTGCCATACCGTCAGAGTTTTTTCCTTCGATTGAATTTGCAGAGCGATTATTTTTGCAACTGGACTAACGTACCATAAAATGTAACAAATTGAGAGATTTAAGCCGTGAAGTCTCGTGATTAAACAATCATTCTCTTAACCATAATTGTCTCCAACGATAAATTTGACAGATATTGTACATTTTGTTGTCAGACACTACGTGAGAACCGGAAATAGCAAAAGCAAAACAAAACTGTGTTTGGTGGCTAGGTGACAGTGTCAATAGGAGTGCGTCTAAAAAGCTGACTTGAGAGCAGGAACAGTTGCACAAAAATCGTTCTGCAAATTGAATCGAAGGAAAGAACACTGACGGTATGGCGAAATCAAAAATGATAAATATCACCCAACAGAGTTCCTTTTAAAAAGAACTGACACGCGTCTAGTTATCTCCCATTTCAAAGTCTTTGTGTGGAATAAGCTGCGTTCCCACGATGCGATTTGTAATATCAACTCGCCGAATTCGTTTGAGTTGAAGCGTGTGAACAGATCAAATCGATGCGACTTTAGTTGTATTCAACTAGGCGAAAGCGAGTTGAATCAAATAGGACGTGCTCTATTTCTTTCGATGAGCCGAAAAGTTCAGCCAATCAAATTGTCCCATTTGAGTTGAATGGAGTTACCTCCCTTCGTTCAATTTTTTCCCAATGTCATCAAGGCCGAAGGCGCTCCATTTCGCCGACGTTCAGCTGTTTATCCCGTTTACAGTGTCCCTGAAATGTTATGTCACATTAAAGGCAACGATTACAAGTAAAACAATAGCAACGAAGTTACGTTATTTGTTAAGTTCTCGCGAGATGTGCATCGCATTCGACCTTACACATGCAACTTTGGTTGATACGACGAGTCGAATTCGACGAGTTGATACTACAAGTCGCACCGTGTGACAACCAGTCAGTCACATTAGTGGAGTTACAGGTTTTCTAACTGCATGATTATGATAAACTGGATGTCTTTGCAGTGATAACAGATTTATAAACGTGTTTACATGTTTATGTTACTAGTTAATAAAACGTTTACTGCAAACCATAATAACCTTTCATATCTGTTTTTTTTTCTTCTTATTATCAATTTTGTATTTCTAAACAATTTTTAAATAGTTCAGTTAGTAATGCATTCGTTAAGAATTTATTGAATAACTTACAGAGAAAATTCGAAGAAAATATCCATGCTGTGGTTGAAAAACATAATGGTAAAATTCACGCCTCCACCTACGCGTCTGGTCTATATGATTATATGCCAGTTACTCTATGTGTTTAGTTACAAGCCTAACAACCGATTTAACATACGGTGTTAACAGGTTATATTTACGTTCAGTTTAGAAAGCGTTATATAATCTAGCATTGTGAGCGATGGGACGCTTCGTCTTACGTAATGATACTTTTATTCTGATTTCTAGGAAACCAATTTCTATCTTTTTTCTCTTTTCAGACAGTCTCCAACAGCGAATTAGATCAGTCATTTCAATCCTCCGTTGATAGCAAGAAGTATCATCACAGATTGCTTGCCTTATTTCGGATCTCTCTTAAGGTTCGCAGCTAAAACGTTACTAAACTGAATCAAGTAAGCGTTCACGGAGGCCAATGGTAGCTAAATCGTTTAGCGGACAGGTCGCGGACAGGTCACTCTCTCGAGTTGTGTTTCTTCAATAAATTAATTAATTTGTAGTAGGTACCCGCAAAAAGTCTGATTCTTGAATTAATAAAGCTTACCCTCTGTAGAAATTTTGACTAAAATCCTGAAATGTCCTTAGTGTGCTGATTATTGTTTCCGAAATCAGTTTTGGCTATTCTTTTTTCTACATAAATAATTCTGTTTTAAATTCGATATGTTGTGCTATTTTACTGTGTTATAAGGGCTGCGCTGGTCGTCTACCCCGACATTATTTTGGGCCATTACCCTAACCTTAACCCTAACCCTAACCCTAACTGTTGAACTCCGCCATGTGATTCAAACAAACTTATTAACAACGCATATTACAAACTGTATGTACAACCAAATAACTAATTAACAGCAGTTAGAAAAACGAAGATATTGGCTTGACCAATATCTCGAGGGTCAGACTCGAGGGTCGTTTAATGTCATGTAATGTAGTTATACATCATCTGGTCCCAAAAGAACGCTCTCGCTATGCACTGGATCTTCAGCAATGGTCACTATTTCGTGTGTTTCTCCGTTTTTTTATTTTATAAATTCTACAGCTTCCAGGTCAACCGAAAGCCAATCTGATCCTAAATCGGCCACAGAGACCACTCGGGGTCTCCATCATAGAAGACAACATGACATTTTTGTACTTCAGGGATCTCATTTCTACCAGGCGTGGGTTTGACGGACGGGATAAGATTCTATCGGTTTTACCACCTTACTCGAGTTGCATGCTATCTGGAATTAAGCAAAACTTTCACTTTAGTATTATTCACATATTTTAGGAGGAATTACGTGAAAATTCATTGAAAATGTTCTTGTTAATATCGTAACATTTGTTAAATACTTTTTGGGTGACATTTAACGTAATATAAATCCTAGCTGCATAACATTGAACAATATTCTGTCAAAATAAGTAAAACCTTGAAACTATTTAACAGACACGATTGAGGCGAAATTTTAAGCATTAATAGTTGGTGGAGACACAACTGATTTTGATGAAATGGCCTTATTGTAAAATTAAACAGTTTAAAATATTATATCTCAAATGTTAAACATATCATAACATATGTAACAATTTGACAAAGATGCGATCTCTTTCTTATTGACTTAATTTGTTTTTAGTTTTATAAGCTATTCCACTCTTAAGACAGACTACAGTTTTAAAATATTTTTTAAAATTTTTTTTTATGTTTATTTTATTTCAAATTAAATTATTTATTTGTTTTCTTGTTTCATCCGCAGATTCACTTGTTCTGAAATACTGAGAAAGAAAATTAAAAACATCCACTCAAACCAAGAGCTTATATTTCCTTTAGTTGCTGTGTCCGTCTTGCGTGTCAGCTTTAAAAAAAAATCATGACCCAGATTCCATCCAATCAGAGGACAATCTCCGGGTAATACAATAATATGAACCTACTTGATCAATTCGTTTTAGCTTTCTTGAAGGTTGTTTCCCGTTTATGACGTGTGTGTCAGCATTACTGATGACAGGCAAAGTCAGAGAAATCAAACCCGAATCCTATCAATTTCTGTCAACATTGTTACCTGCAGATATTTTCACATTAAAAAATCAATCAACTATATACGTTTTGAAGAGGAACTATGGCCCAACACAGATGACAACAAAATCTGCTCTTGAAGTTATGTGCACGTAGGTCCAGTCTTTAGACTTTTCAAGTATATTGCTCATGCTGTGTTTGATCTTATATAAGTCGATTAATGGTAAATTTGCATTTCTTGCTTGGATGTCAATCATACAAGACAACATGACATATTTGTACTTCAGGGTCTCATTTCTACCAGGCGTGGGTTTGACGTACGAGACAAGATTCTGTCGGTTTTACCACCTCGCTCGAGTTGGATGCTATCTGGAATTAAGCACAACTTAAGTATTATTCACATATTTGGGGAGGAACGGGGAAACTTCATTACGTGAAAATTATTAAATTTGTTTTTTGTTAATGTAACATTTGTAAAATACCGGTGTGGGTGACATTTAATGTAGTATAAATCCTACTTGCATAACATTTACCAATATTCTGTGAAAATAATCGAAACCTTGACAATATTTAACAAACACCAGTTAGGCAAAATTTTAAGCGTTGATAGTTCGTGGAGACACAATCAGACTTTAATGAAAAGGCCTTACCGTATAACTAAACAGTTTAAAATATTATATCTTCTATGTTATATATCATAGCATAACAATTTGAGGAAAGGTGCGTTCTCTTTCTTGTCCTCTTAAGACAGACTACAATTTTAAAGTATTTTGTTTCTTTTTTTTTATGTTTATTTTATTTCAAATTAAATTATTTATTTGTTTTCTTGTTTCATCCGGTTCCTATCTTGTAATTTCATATTAGATGAAATTATGCTATTGAAATGTAGCAATATATTGATTTTCATTGGATGAAATTGGGTAGAAATCAATTGAAAAAATAAAACCTAAAAGGTCACCTGTTCTGAAAAGCTGAGAAAGAAAATTAAAAACGTCCAATTGGTTGCTGTGTCCGTCTTGCGTGTCATCCATGACCTAGATTCTATCCAATCAGAAGACTTTCTCTGGGTAATAAAATACTCTGAATCATGATCAATTCGTTGAAGCTTTCTTGAAGGTTGTTTCGCGTTTAGTCTTATGACGTGCGTGTCAGCATTACTGATGACAGGTTAAGACAGAAAAATCAATCCTGAATCCTATCAATTTCAGTCAACACTGTTACTTGCATATATTTTCACCTTATAAAACCAATCAGCTATATACATTTTGAAGAGGAACAATGGCCCAACACAGATGACAGCAAAATCTGCTCTTGAAATTATATCCATGTAGGTCCGGTCTTAAGACTTTTCAAGTATATTGCTAATGTTGTGTGTGATGTAATCTAAGTCGATTAATGGTAAACTCGCATGTGTAACATTCAGAGAAGCAATAACATAATAAAAGAGTCACGATTTTATGAATCCCTATAAACCCGCTTTGCCATACTACTACTTTTGGCGTGACGGAAAGCTAAAATGCTGGAGATGAGACAAATGAGAGTTAATTAACGTTTATTTGTGACTGAGTAAGTGAAGGCGTTGGGTTCCCAAAAATATAAATCAAGTTGTGGGTCGCAGCGTTTATACACTTTTCTTTTATACCTGATGTCCACTAGGGAATTCAAACCTTTAACTTGTATTCTCTTGTGGATGCCAGTTGCGAGATACCCGCAAAAAGCTTATTTAATGTTATTACACTTGGATGATGGGTCCCGCGCCGTGGCCAGTGGTTAGCGCGTCTGTACTTGGACAACTAATATTTAAAACTTGCTGAACAAGTTGGTATTTGGATGCGTATAGATCAACCAAGGAGTCGGAAATGGGAATAAATATACATGTATGTCTAATCTAAAAAAAACCACATATATGTTGACCCACAGTAGTGGGTAGTTTAAATCAATAGAAGTAGCATATATGAAGTACGTATAAAAGATTTCTAAACCCAGAGAATTCCTAACTTTAGACTATGTTAAACTTCAGCGAGACCTGGCTCGGCTGAAATTGGGTACTGCCTGCTTATGTGTGGATACTATAAGTTACACCCTCTGGCTGGCTGGGTATACAGGTCAATATTTCCTCGAGAAGAATCATATTTTCACGAGCCCGAAGGGCGATTGAAAATATGGTTCTTGGGGAGGAAATATTCACCCGTGTACCCAACCAGCCAGAGGGTGTAACGAATTTATCACCATGAAGAGCTTTAACACAGCAGCGTTGAAAATAAAGGAAAAGCCGGACACATATATGCTTACAGCTTGTGTTGCGCAATATTCACCGATCGAAGCTCAAAAAAGTACCAAATCAAGGCAGATTTCAGCCGCTTGAGCACGCGTTTGTGGAGCTCTTCAGTGTAGGAGGTAGAAAGACGTTACATTGTTTTTGTCGGCAGCTCCGAAAGCATTTTTGCATGTTACGGAAAACAAGTTTGACTCAAAATAAAGAGCTGATTTTCAAAATCGAATCGAAAAGGGTATGTTAAAACGCGTTTAAACCCACGAAAAGCCTTATTCAACTATATTTTCTCTTGAGTAGACTTTTATTACCTCGGCCACGGGTTGCCATTTTATTTAAGGTTGTTAGGTAAACGCACGCGACGCCCTGACTCCGTGGGTACATGAAAAATATACCTCGCCTGTGCAAAATATTCCCCATGTGTATGGTAAACACAGTGATGTACGTCCCTTGCACGGACCAATCATAAGCCTAGAATTTTCTTTGAATGGTGATAAAGAGCGTTATACTGCTCTCCAACGGGAAATGAGAAAAAGTATATGTTTCAAAATGAATCAGATAGAAGATCAACCAATACCACATTATAATGATTTGACTACCTAAGAAATATCAGGAAAGAATGTTTACCAGCAATGTTCATATCATTAACATCTGTTCATTAGGTTTCCATTTTGGTGTCCATTGGAAGCATTACTATATTAAACAAACTTGCTAACTTCTGTCATCTACCTTTAAAGTAAAGGAGAAAAAAAGGCTACAACTATAAAGAATTGTCCGTCATATCCACATCATGTTTTTTACTATTATATATATTTTTTATTAATGTGGATACAGAAACATTTGCTTGCTACTTACTATTCATATGCATACCCCGGCCTGTGGTCGTATGTACTGTGAATAAAGCATTACATTATAACTTGTATTCTATAGGTTCGAAGTTTTCCAGCGGCTGGTGATGTCGAGGGCGGTTTTTGCGAAGTTTATTTTCACTTTAACAGAATACATCAGCAATGCAGTTTCGTAATAAAAGTGAAATACCCTTGAGTACAACGTTAAACACCAATCAAAAACTAAGTGAATTAATTAATGCTGTTTTTTTTCTTTTTGTATGCGTTGAAGTATTAGCCTCTTATACCAGATTAAATCACTAATAGCCGTAGTAAAGATATGCCTTCAACATGATGTCACGTCGTCTAATCTAGGATTAGATTTAACTGCTTGGAGCAATCGGCCCTGATCAATCTGAACGCGATTTAAGTGTACGGTTGATTCATTTCATGCCCGTCTTTTATATCAAATTAAATACGTCATCATTACTCTCTAGCCAATCGGATCCAAAAGTCGTGTGTAATAAAAAAGACAACATTTAGACGTTTATTTGAACTGATCGTCGTCCTCCACACGACATATGTACTTTAATAGCATATTCGTGTCTGGTATTTCTTGTAGGTGTATAATTCTACTGGTTTAAGAATTGTCTCGTTTTTTAAGTGAAGTCTTAACGCTGGATTTGCATAAGAACTGCCTTAAAAACAACAAAAACCTATATACTTTTAAAACAGTTAGGCCTACAAAATGACAACTGAGTAAATGCAAACGTGCTGTAACAGACGGACCAACGTCTCTAACACACTTGAACAGCAGCATGTTGACTTCCATATCCAAACCACACGTTTTTGTTTTCTTGAAGGGACTATTTATCTTCAACCGACGACTGCTTCAAAGAACTTAACTCCAGTTCAATTCGTCTAGATCAATACGTCAAATTTATACTTAATGTCGCGGAAATTAATTATCTATTTTTTGGCACCTTAAATACTTTTTTTTAAATGATGCATGTAGTTATTTTGGGTCCGAGATGAGATAAATAGAATAGTCGTTTTCAACGGGCCTCGGAAAGTCGATCTATCAGTTATCAAGCTTTAATGATGTATTCAGGCTTAGCAATACCTTCGTGGAGTGTTAAACTTGCATGCGGGGAGATGCAGTTATATATGTACGTTGTGAAGATAGAAAATGATAGTATTTGCAATGCGGAGGATAGCTTAGGAGTTCTGCTGGAATCGCTATCACAACATATCGTACGAGATATAATCTCTCTTGAAATAAACTTATCTTGAATAGCTACAGTTAAAGGTACTATAGCGCAGAATTTCGGTATGAAGCTTTATCATAGTTTCGTGAAATCCCAACACTTTTCTATTCGCAAAACTGATTCACACTTGTTGTGAGAGAAAAAAGTAAAAAAAAAAATCGGTATTTTGACGAGTTTCTATGATATGCACAAATGACTTTTCGCAGCCGTCTTCCTGGTGAATATTCAACGCCAAGGCGAGCCACTGACCTACATGTATATCAGGTCAATGAGGCGGGCCTAGCAGTCACTCGACCTTTGATCAGCTGTAGTCCTTGTGAAAATGTTTTCAAGGAGTTACCCGAGTCACGAAACCGCCTCCGTATAAGGCAAGGCTCATTAACCCTCGTGCATACACTTTATTATTATTTTAATACGGTATATCGTACATCCTCGAGGTTGGTATTTTATGAAATCTTATACTTGGGCCCTACTAGAAAAATATAGAAAACCCGGTTTAATTCGTGTCAGTCGATTTTTGACCGAAATTCCTCGGTATAGTATCCAGTTTGGAATATAAGCTGTCAGTTCTTATCATTTGCCAAAATCGTTCTGTCAGCAGAGAAAACCCCTCCGCAGTATTTCGGTCAGTGAGATCACGCTAGATCTCCTATGTCCGCAAAATAGATATATGAGGCCTCGTCGGGACAATTTGAAATAGTTTGGTACCCTGTCGCCTCACTCGTACAGTTTTCCTTCAGTAACAAATGTTTTAAAAAGGTACAATACATTGTAACACGCGAGATATCGTACATGTGATTGGTAATTATTAACAAATAATAGCCTTGCATAAGGCACACAGTTTGGGATATATTTCGCAGTCAGGATTATCTTAAAATCAATGTCTAGTTAAATCTTTGAACACCAAAATCAGGAGGAAAACATGCCCCGGCTAGGCCTCAGGGATATATCTTGCGTGATTAGTTTGTATTTCGGTTTATAAGTATGACTGCTTACTGTTGGGATACACCACCGTCTAAATACTGAAATATCTATTGAGCAAGGTATCAACCACCAACTAATAAAACATTTTTAAATAACCTTAATTCTATGACTATTACATCTTTCAACGTTAAGAAGATGTGGTGATCATTGTGAGTTTGCATCAAAGCGCATTACCTCTAGATGACCACTCATTCACAGTTATCCTACCATGTACTTGAACGAGTGGCAGAACCGTGTCCCTGATTATTGTACTACTGAGTACCTAGCACTGTATTTGCTAAAGGTTCGAATCGCCCTGTCGCCTTTAGGTATAATAAACTGGAAGCTTTTCGTGGAGATAGCATACTGGTTTATAGGAGGTTTCTTCCCTCCACCGACAACGCAAAGTCATCATTTAAGTGAAATACCCTTGAACGAGGCATTAAACTCATATCAAATAAATAAGATTGATCGAAAATCCTACACGTTTAATGATTCCTGAAAATTTCTAATTTTAATTCTTAGGCGAATTTTCAAAACAAACCGTTGATACAAAGTTTATCGGCGGTTTTGAAAAACGAATGCCCGTTTTTACTGTGTTTTCTGTCCCATTTACATTAAAGATCGGCATTTCAAATTCGTAACCTGTAACCTAGGTCTGATGTTATAAGGTTATACGGTTAGTAGATGTCAATATTTTTCCACAGAAAGGTACGAAATGTGATCAAAATGTATAGCTCTCTCCTCCTTATGGCAGATTATTAACACATTTTCTAAATAAAATAAAACTTTTTCACTACTCGGAGATGGCCAGGTCAACCACATAAAACTATATTTCGACTCTTGGTCATGCACGGGCAAACAATTTTTGTCTACTTTCTGTCTACTTTGTCACTAAAGCTATAGCGGGTGGTTTGGTGGGAACCTCCTATGCCCTGGTGCTATCTGAGTTAGAGTCATCAGGAAGCCAATTGTTGTAGTATCCTGCTTTTCGTCCTGTCCTTGTCATGCGGCGCAGTTGTCTGTTTTCAGTGTCATTGAGGGTGATTTCCTTCACCTATTAAGCCGGCACGCAGTCATATAAGTGAATTAACTATCAAAATCACTATCAAATAAACAAACAAATCACTCCAAGCTCTACAATAGGCTTCTCAGCTTTCAAGACGTCAAATAACATGGTGTTGACTTGAACAACGCTTCGGGCCTTTTATTCTTTCCTAAATAAAACAAATAATCTGAAAAAAGATTAAGCATAATTGAAAGAGGCAGTTAAAAAAGCACTGTTTATTTCCTCATTTGGTGCATACTTGGAGTTTAATACTTGTGCTATATCTGACAATTTCTTTTTCAGATAGTAGACAAACGGGTTCTGCAAATAACATTATTCTAAGCACAATGGTTGCGTTTGTAAAGAAGCATTTTTTGTTGTTGGTCTGACTAAAACAGTATGCTTGGTTGACCTCAATGTGAAGTTACTACTTTTTGAATACATCTATATTTGTTGCATTGTTAATTTATGTTAATATAGTGCATACCAGGTATTGTTATTGTGAGACGCAATATCATATGCCAATTTATATCACAAAAGGTATTAAAAAAATAAATTGATCAAACACTTATAACTTATACTCGAGATGATGAACAACTTGCGTGGATATATTACAGCAAATTCTGCACCTATGATCTGTTTATTAGTTTTGATTAATTATTTGCTCGTGTAGTTAGTTCTATGTTTGTATGTTTGTTAATTTCTTATTTTGTTGATAGGTTTGTTGATTTCTTGATGTATCAATATTTTTTGGTTAATTTAATTATATCTTTTTAAAAACTGTGTGTACGCTTTAAACTAATTTAGGCCTGATATTTTATCTACTTGACACTGATATGGACTATTTGCAAATACAAAAAAATATAATAAAATAACATAAGATATTATGGTATTATTTAACTTCTGGTATACTTTTGGCGCAAAGTTTCCCAAATTAAATTTCAATTAAATAAACGTATGAAAATTTACTTATGTTATTCTAAGTGTCTCGGCTTCTTTATGCTTCATACAGAAAACTATTATAAACTTTGAAAGAGCTTTATTTTGTGTATTCTTCTCAAAATACCCTTAAAGAAATACACCCTCCCTCTTTATTTCCTTATTGGAAATTTAATTATAATTATTCCACTTCATTTCAATATTTTTGTTAGTTTAATCATCTTTTTTAAATACTGTGCGTAGACTTTACACTAATTTAGGCATGATATTTATACTACTTGATATTGACATGGGCGTATTGTAACAAAAAACAACAAAATTAAATAAACTCTCAAAGAGCTTTCTTGGTGCACTTTCTTCAAAACGTCTGTAGTATTTGTGTATTCTTCTCAAAATAATCTCAATGAAATACACCCTCCCTCTTTATTTCCTTATTGGAACTTTAATTAAAAGTCATTCCACCTAATTTCATCCCATCTAACATAATAAAAATCTTAAAACGTATGTAAATATACTGGGTTTAACAAATTATAGGAACACAGGACTTCAAAGGCGAGTATATACTTAGTTAATGACATTGGATCAAAAAGTATATATTTGTGGTATTGAGTCATCGGTACTGAATGAAAGCTGTCTATAATAGCAGTCTTATTCTGGGACCTTCAGATTGTCCTTATCCGCGTAAGTGAGTTGTAAATCTCCTTAAAATTCCACACAAAAATACAAGTACGGACATATCGGACAAACTGCGTTTCCCTTCTGGTATAAATATCATTTTCACCCAAAATAACTTTCCCCCGGAACAACCTTTAAACTAAATCGATTCAATGAGTTTTTTTCTGTAAATGTGATAATGTTCTAGTTTTATTAAATTCTCTTAACTCACACACGAACTTTCTTAAAGAAATATTATTGTTTTTATGATTGGTGGTGGACGTAGCACTCAATGTTCTTTCACTCCTCTGTCGACAGTGTTTGTAATCTGGAGAAAGTTGGCATGCTCAATGCTTGAAATACATCGAGGGCTGCGGCGAGGCTTAGTGGCTTTTTCGTTAAACAACTAAGTATCTTTAACTATACGCGGCCTATGCTCTAATCCCTTTGACGACCATATGTATACCAGGGGAGTGTTCCGCCGGCTGCGGAGATCGTGGTTAAATAAGTGAAACACCCTTGAGTACGACGTTAAACACTAATCAAATCAATAAATAAACTAAAGGAAATACATCGACACCCAAATCAGTCGCACTTAACTGACACCAATCTATAAATCAATCACGGAGTTAATGCCTTCGTGCTCCGCCTTCAACAAGGAAGAAACAGCTGCCATGTTGGCAATCTTTACTCTTCTCTGACTCCGCCGTGAACCTCAAACAAGATATTCTGGAGGAAATTGTCACATTGTCGCATGGGAATTCAGAATGGTTTAAAGAGGTTTCATCCAGGTACACCGACTATGCATCGTGGTCTTATTAGTGAAGGTACATTAAGTACGATGGTATGCCCAAGGTAAATAAAGAAATAAATAATTAGAAGCTAGAAATAAAATACAGCAACAATAAGTTATTGGGGTATTTATTTATTTATTTATATACATACATAAACAAATACCCTTAAAAGGGCAAGCAAAATTGAATGAATCGATTGTTACCAATGTATGTCTTTTTATTTGGATCACCAATTAGCGGTTTAGTTTTTTATTTGTATGCTCTTTGTGGAGATCATGATTAACCGGTTAACAATATTCATAAACCAGGAAATTTTCCCGAATTCCTCTATCCATTGGAAGGTTGTGATTGGTCAATCTCATGATTAGCGGTACTATAAAAGATGTATTAACTCAACACGAAATTAAAGCAGTTCTAAGGAGTTCTACAAAGAAGACTGAAATACAGGAGGGAAAGATTTAAGACATATAACCTTATTAACTGTAAGTACTGTTTCTCTTTCTATTGGGATAAATGTAAAGATAGGAATGTTCATGCCTGAACCGGGAACAATTTGTCTAGGTGGGCAACAGGAGCTATTGGAAATAAGCTAAAATAGGTTTGTGCCTTTCTCGAGATCGAAAAGAAACAACGCTGTGGAGGGGAAAATGAATTGATTCTCTATCTTACAAACCTGTGGCAAAATGGCACCTGACTGATGACGTCAGACATGATTTCTATTTCCAAACGTTTCTCGGGTCCACAGCATCTTTTGAAAATTGTATCTCTCTATCTTAGATACTCTGTGTCAACATAACAATCAAACTGTTCGAAGTGACTTTCATTTAACTTATGTAAATGGTAAAATTACACCTTTTAACATTTCGTTTTTAGAGACCAGTGGATTATGGCTAACAGTATGTTGCAGTTAACCTGTTTGGTGGCTTTAGCATTCGGTAAGATCTTAAAACATTCATTTTTTAAATAAATTGTGTTTGTTTGATTGGTGTTTTACGCCATGCTTAAATATATTTTACTCACATGACGGCGAACAAGACAGAATGGTGAAGAAAAACACCCTGAACGACAATGGCAACAATGAGGATACTACAGGGCATATTCAAGACAAAAACAGGACACCACTGCAAATCGGCTTCCTGATGCCCCTAGCCCAGAGAGCACCAGGGCACAAAGGATTCCCCACCAGCCGTTTGTTTAAAATGGTTTAGAGCATTCCTTAAATTATATAGCACCCAATGTTGAAGCACAAACATTCTATCTCGACGTGTTTCTACAAGTACTTCAAAGGAATAAATTCGTCTTTTACACAGTAAAGATATACATTGTTTGATGACAGCTAATTATTTATAGAAATACTAAAATAATACTGGTCTCTTGACCAGCACATGCTTGTCTTTTGCCACCTAATGTTTCGTTTATATTTAGCTTATCCTTGACACGTTATTTATGTTGATATTTATATGTTATAACAGTTTGGGCCTCAGCGACGCCGGCTACCTACCAGCAATTTCCAGCCAGGGGTAAGTAAGTTTAGGATCAATAAAAAAGCTTATCAACAATTAGTATCAATAGATATATGCAGGTTGAAAACGAAAAATCTTTAATTTGTCGTACAATCTGTGTAGCAAAAACATAACAAAAAGACATCCCGAGTACTACCATAACAATTTTATTCAGACAACATCAACATACTACGCTTACTTTAGATTGCAATGGAGTTGGTACTAATTAAAAATATTTAAATGACCCCGAAAACTTTCAGGTTCAAACTCCAGAATTTCGACTTTCACTTACACTTAAGTAATAATTCGATGATATAGTCAGACTGAAGTTTAGAAATATACGAGTTTTAACAATGTTTTCGGATTGACTTATATGATATTGTGTCGCAAATTGGTGGGTGTTCTGGATTACAGAGTCACGTGTCAGTGGGTTAAACTATAATAGTCTTTATAAATAAAATCGTTTGGTGTGGGGCAAGTTTTTCTGGGACTTCGTCATTCACTTCCCCAGTGTGCCTTATGTTTTGTCTTTTAGGGTTTCTAAGCAACACATTCTTAGGTTTACTTTTAGATAATGTCGACCCTTGCACTTACACTTGCACTTGAGTGAA
>JAVFBZ010146209.1:0-20250 GCA_032466195.1 Katharina tunicata | reverse complement strand
TTTGAGAGCCCAAATGCCCCTCTTTCTTTCAAGGTATCACAATATGCTCAATAATTTTTTTTCATACACTTTTTGGATGGGTAAACTTTGCAAAATTAATACATAAATAGTAGAGGGATTTTTTAGTGGTTCATAACCTGTACATTTGCCCAAACAGGAGCCCCGATGGACCCACTGTGCCCGGATATGGTGTCTACATGCTATAATCATGCGGAAAGAAACATGGATGAAAGTTACTTAGAATGACTAGTCATACATAGTAGAGTGGTTGAAACACCAATGACAGGAACTTTTTCTTGTACATGGCATTGAACAGTAACCCCAAATGTTTTACTCCGCCGGACACCATTCCGGTATTTCTGAATCTAGGTTTCGGGTTTGGAATTTATGAAGACTATATTTGAGATTGTAACTCAATACCATAAAGCAATGCCATGATGACTAATCATCACAATGTATGATTTCAGACTCTTCATCAAAAACCGTGTTTGGCTCATCTGGGACTGGATATCCGGATTTTGAGCCTTTAGTGTCAATCAGAGTGTCTGCTAGAGATTTTCCCACAAACCACTTCGGCACAAATTTCCTATCACTATTATCAGTCCATCTAAAGTTCAGTGGGTGTATGCTTGCCTCCACATCATGGATACATAATTTGCCCTTAGCAGATGTTGTGTCAGTGTATTCTCGCATGGAGGCAAAGACGAACAGTTGATTTTTTTGACTTGGACGTTTTCGTACCCCTTGTCATTTTAATGAATGACTGGTACTGGGCCTCGTTGATGTCCTTCAGCACCTTGAACCCATACATCTTGCATATGTAAGCAGTGATTGCAGTTTTATGCATGGTATCACTACACAATGACCTCAATGCAAGAACATCATTTTTGCCTTTCTCTCAATAAGTGAAAGGTTTCGATTTGCCCTTTCGGTAAAATGCAGAAGTGAAATCGCAGGCAGTTAGTGCATGAAACCCTATGAGTGCTTCACTCAATCTATCTTGCTTCTGTTCGAGCTCTCTTGAAATATCTGTAACATTGATTAGTCTTCTGTTGTTTGCTGAACCAAAGTCCATAACAATGTTCTGAGGTTTTGGGCATTTTTGAAGCAAGGCCTACTAGTATGACGAGTACATCTGTTTCGGACGACCTGACGTTTCCGCCAGTTAAGTAAATATGAAATGCCAGAAGAGTGTCGGCGTTTCGTGGCTTCCCTGGAACTCTTTTGGTTCTTCAACTTCTAGCATGGTCAATATATTTACTTTCAGTCTAAGGCATTTGTCACCATGTGAAACGTATACTGTCTTCTTGCAAACAATCTGAGCATAATGGTCTTTTCGAATCTCATTTAGAAAGAATCTTGCCAGTCCTTCTTTGGAAGCACCATCTTTTAGCAGTACAACTCCCTTCGTTTTTGCTGCTGTTCAGCTCCGGTTATTATGAATTGGTTCGTCGAATCTGTTGCTGTCCCTCTTTTCAATCTTTTGACGTCTATGATTGATGGTCCAGAACAAGATGAGCAGTATCTCCACTGGCAGAGCACACTCTAATCATGATATTTGCAATGATTTTGCCTTAAGTTGATGAGTTGTGCCGTGGTAAAACTTCATGAAGAACGAGTCCGCCATCAAAAAGTGTTGCATTAACAAACACACCGGCCATATCATTCTGTTGTGATGGTTGCTTAGATGCCAGAACCTTGGTAAGAATTGCTTTTTTAAAATTATTTTGTCGGTGTACCATCAGTGTTTGCAAGTGAGAGTGGGATCTCAGTGATTGGAAAACACAATGTATGGTATAAATCGATTGCGGACTTTGTTAGCAAATATCCGAAGGTGTTGCGTACACCTTCGGCTTCTCCTAGGGCTTTCTTCTCTTTGATGCTTTTGTCATCATATTTGCAGCAGCAAAATTCTGAACCTTTACTCTCTTGACCGTCTTCAACAATCGTGTGTCATCTAAGACACATTCATTGTAAAAGTCCTACCTCAGCTTTGCTCCTTTCTGCAGTGTTCCCAGTAGATATGTACTGCTTTCCAGACTTGCAGATGTTGACTAACATGGTTGGTGCCTCGATGGCAAATGGATTACACGTCTCATTTAGCATTTCAACAAGATTCTCTACATCACTGTTGCCCCTTTCAATTCTCCGTTTACGCTACTGATTTGCTGGGGTTTCACCGCGCTGGATGCCACACATATTTTTAATCTCAGACACAGCCATACTCCGTTGAGTAAGACTGACACACCATCGACGAAAAGCATTCTCTGAGTTAGCCAAAGATGTTATTCCAGTTGCCGAAGAAGCAGCATCCCTGTTAACAGTTTGCTCGAGTGTTATATCGATTAGACTCTTAGAGTGTACCTTCTTGGTTCGCCGTGTTGAAAAAGCACCAGCATTTAGAATGTCTACTGCTGCTGGATCTATGTGTATTTTTTCTAGAAACAGCGAGCCCCATCGAGCATAGTTTGGCCGGTTTAGACTGAAGAATGTTTCAATCAGGAACGGCAATACTTCAATGTATAAGTTCACATCGTTTGTCCTTACGGCACGCTGGAGTTCGCGATATAGACGATTGTTGAGATCAACGTAAAGTGCCCAGAATGCTGCCGTTTCACCATATTCACTCTTAATAATGCGATGAAAGAATCTTCATAGTCAGACAGCAGCTTTTGAAAGTCCTCACTGTCAACAATATCGCATTGTGCCTTTCTGTATTCCTTCGGTACGGCTCGAATGGTTTCTAAGATTGCATCATGCTCTCCCATGCAGGTAGTGCTTAGAAATCGTTTGAACAGGGCTTTTTCGAGTACCAATGCAATATACTGGCTGAAGGTTCACTAAACAGGTACATTCACGGAAAACTATACAACAGGTTACTCGAATTCGTCAACTGACTGGATTCTGTTAGTAGATATTCCAGACCAGAATCTGAAATAAATGTTCGCACAGCTCCGAAAAATGCCATTTCAACATGGAAATGACCCAGAAAATAAGTAACCTGTCGAATACGGGTGATCTTTAAGCAGCTTGGATTGAGTATGCCTTCAATGCTACTGAAAGGTTATATGTTACAGGATGGAATGTCAATTTTGTCTCCTCAGCAACTTTCAGAGATCGAACCATTGTTTCCTGTACAACATCATTCTTCGTTGGTGGTTGTGAAATTGGGTCCATGTAGGTGATAACTGTGAGAGGTAGAGGGCCGTGCACGAATTGAGAGTAAACCCCATTGAATAAGGGAAGTCGTTCATTACATAATTTGTTTTTTCCCTCTTATAAGAACATGCATTTTATCATGTCATTTAATTTTTGCTGATTATCACTTTCAAATTTGATTTTGGCCAGTTTCAGATTTGCATAAAACGGAGGTACTATCTTCTCTGATCCTTCAATCTTTCTCCTAGGTCTCCCAATAACGGAAGTGACTGGTTCCTCCTCTTACATGTCTTGCTGTTGTATGATATTTTGATAAGCGATGCCAACTGGAGACCATGCTTACCATTAAGTGTTTCCATGTTTAGATCGTAAAACTGTAGTATATATACATATTATCTTTAAATATGAGGTTATAACGGAAAGCTTGCACATCAAAAGAATCGTATTGTCAACTATTGTGCCTAAATTTTCATTTAATAAAAAATTAGAGATATCTCTAATTGGATTACATATATCTCTAATTGATTAGAGATATCTCTTATTCAATTAGAGATAACTCTAATTTTTGATTAAATGAAAATTTGGCCCTCCAGTCACCACAATATTAGGCTTACGGTCCGTGGGTCATTTGGGACTGCTGTCTGGGATACAGGATAAAATTGCTGTTATGGGTGTTTATGTGACCCCCAATGCTTAATAATGCCAATGGAAAAAGTTCCGTCCGTGTCTCTCTTAACACGATTAAAACCATTCGGACGTGACCTTTGGGGTCACTGTTCAAGGCCATGTACAGGAAAAAGTTGCTGTGTCTCACCTCTCTACTATGTATGACTAGTCATTCTACGTTACTTTCATCCATGTCTCTTTCCGCATCATTATATCATGTAGTCACCATACCCGGGCACCGTGGGTCCTTCGGGGCTCCTGTTTGGGCAAATGTACAGGATAAAGTTGCTTTCATTAGTGTTTTTGTGACCGCCAATGTATAATAGTGCCAATAAAAAAAGTTTCATCCGTGTCTCTCTGGACATGATTAAAACCATTTGGGCGTGACCTTTAGGGTTACTGTTCAAGGTCGTGCACAGGAAAAAGTTCCTGTCATTGGTGATGCAGTCTAAAGTATTCTCCTGGAAGTAATATCCAACCGTTTTTGTCCATGTCTCTCTTATTAAGTTTGGTGATTAAACACACTTGACTAATCAATGTTGCAAACGGAAGTAGGCAAGCAGAACGTAGTGCAGAACTAATCATGTACTGACAAAAAAAACAAAAACTTTACGATCGAGAGTTATCATCGTGATCAACAGAACAATGAAGAATAATGCAATTAGTAAGTATTTAGAGGTAATACAGAATGTCTCTGTGTTTTAAGCTTTGTCAGAAACGCTCATTGGTCAGTGATTTATTTCTTTATTAGATGTCAAACATTTCCACAAAATAGATAAAACTGCTTCAATACCATCCCCTTTTACAAACAAAATGTAAAACATTAAAACATTGAAACATTAATGAGACATGGAGATATAATCTAAACAAATGTACTCCATGATTTCTCCAATTTACCAAGAATCACCCCCTCTTTTACACCTATGCAAGTTGTATTAAACAAATGGTCGGTTGTACACTATAAATGGCTTTATTAAAATATGGACCTCTCTTTATAATTCATATCATCTGACACTGACAACTATAAACAATTTGTTTGAGAAATTCAAATTGAGAAATGTCATTTCTAGTAAAGAAACTTGTGATGGAATTACACTGTCTCTCAGTGAGTACATTTATATTTGTATTTCGGAGCCCAATAGCAGTTGGAACGTCTATAATTGAATCACCTTTTGTTAGTGAGGGAATGGTTGACCTTCGCACTTAAATAACATTACGTGAATGGCACAGGACAGTACAACTACCAGACCGTTAATATTGCGTATATTACTGTAATCATATTGAACACGACAAGGGTATTATGGACATCAGTTATTATTATATTTATTAATTATATGCCTTTATAATCCGAGCGCCTAATGCACCGAGCTGTTTATCCAAACTGATGTTAATGTTCGTGATCTTATATGCAGCATGTTTTGTAGCGTAAAAAACCCGAAGCCTGCTGAGTTCACCCAGTTCACCATACAGGTCATTTGCTAATGGCATTTTAAACAATTCTTACCGGTCACCTTTCATTTTATGATTAAACACTGTGGAATACAAATGAGGTTTAGTATAGAAGACCAAAGTCACAACGTCGAAGAACGACAAACAATACACGTTTAAGATTCTATACATTTCGGTTTCATTAAACCATCTTCAGTTGTCATCTGAATGTTTAATCTCAAGATACCTTAATAAAAGAGAAATATATAACCTTAAACACATGTCTTCTGACTTGTGACCTGCTCTTCTTTTATATCCTACTCATTGAAAATCACAGTGAAACAATGTAGGTAGAGTTTGTTTATAAAAACTCACGGCACTTATTATCATCGGGCGCCTTTCGAGTATTTTGGCTTAACCAGAAAAATAACAATACAATTTAGCAATGTTGTTTGTCTTAATATTCAGGACACGTAGTATTCACATGTGTAGCACTCAGTATGTTGCTGCCTCGTATTGAAAAAAACAAACAATTGGTTGGGTAGGAGCTTTCTGTGCCCTAGTGCTCTATGAGCTAAGGAGTATCGGGAATCCGATGTGTCTGCGTTGTCCTGTATTGCGTGTTGGAAACCACCCTAACAACACTGCCTTCATCCATTGGGCTAACGCGACGTGATAGGAATGGCGTAGCCTTAAGTATTGCGTCAAAGCATGCACAATGAAACAAACTTGCTGAATTATTGATTGATAACAGAACGCCATCATTTATCAATGTTGAGTCAACCGTTTTAAAATTGTGATATTTAGGATAATTTAAAAGCTTTGATAAGCAAAATTCCAAAGAATACTCCCCGCCCCCCTCGAACCTCATGACGGTCCTTCTTCCTTAAAAGTTCGTATGCAAGTCTAGCGTTAAATTACATTGCAACTATATAACTAAAGGTAAGGAGTATCCACAGCGGGCTAATGAATAAATCAGCTTATTTAGCAAGTTTTAATTTTGTATGAATTGTAAGCTACATAAACTCGACCTGCATATCTAACTGTTAACTTGTACGTCTTTTACAGGACAATACCGTTTCTATTACAATGTGTTGTGATAAAAAAAACTCAGGCAAGTAAACCAAGAAGAACAGTTAACTGAACATTGCCTTTTTGCTTTAGGTGCTAATGTCAACGACGTCCCGAATACAAATTCGATGATCTAACATTGTACTTAGAAGGTGTGAGACATCTACTCTGACACCCACACATTTGAGACACCCACTCGGACACCCACACATGTGAGACGCGCAGCCTGACACACATGTGAGACACCCACACATGTGAGACACCCACTCTGAACTAAAATGCAGATTAATTTATTATCAGATACTTGAGTAGTGGTCATGTACAAGTCGATAAAAATGAAACACGATCTTTTATAGTGTCAGTATGACGGGAGCACTTGACTATTCAATCATTTACAATTACATAGACGTCTCCTTGGTCATAGGCAATAAAGCGTTAACTAATAACACGGAGTAATTTCGCTCTTTTGCTCGAATATAGATTTGATTGATTTGTCTAATATAATAGACTAGAGGTCTAATGTATTTTTACCCGAGAAGGTTTAAAACAGGATATTGGAAGATTTATATCACAGCTGTCATTTCCGGTTCATGAATTTGCTGACATACATCACGTCGGGGGTTTCTGTCTGTCGATAACCGATCGATACGACTGGTAAACAATAAAAACAAACTCTGAACCGAATGAAAATTAGACGCTTTAAGAAATGTGGTTTCTACCAATCTGTTATGTTGGCATTTAACCTGCAAATCAACAGTAAATAAAACAAAATTTCTGTCACTGGAAGCTAACGTGCAGGTTCTCTGAAGAGAAAAATATTGCCTCTCTCACATTTGCGTTGCCTGCAATTAAACCGGAAGCCTAGAGAAAAGGTTTAATATATCCCAATACCCTTCCATGGCCATTTGCTAAAACCTTTTCACTTCCTGATATGTTTATGTTTTGCTTTTAGGCAGGTTTATTTTTTATTTTTTTCTCCCAGCTATATCGAGTGGATATAGACAGACAGCGAATCCGGCCGCGGCGTATTTCAACCAATTCATGGACCAGAAATGATACCTGTAATATGAATCTTACGATATCCAGTGTTAAAACCTTCTCATTTATATACAACATTAGACTTATCTTTTAGGTTAAAAAGATTAATCAAATTTGATATTCAAGCAGGAAATGAATGAAATTGCATTAAAACTTATCTGATGATGATCTTACTTGAGAATGTGTTTCTCGATCAAGCCCTTCATTTTCTCACATACTCTAAGAACTCCGTTGCGATGAGTTACAAATATATTTTTCTATTCACTGGCCTTTAAATAGAGTTTTCGCCATTTTGGCTATTGTGGTCCACACTTTTATTGTATGGCATAGTATGACTGTGAAGATCGGTACAGTTAGAAGCATAGCCAGTCTAAGAACCCTGTGCGTCTTGAAACTCTGTAACTCCCGTAAATGCACGCGTCTGGGTATATAATTTGACGGCGTAGTCAGTCGTATGTGATGTCTATCCAGCATGACCGGCATTTGCCAGTGAACGTGATAATTGCCTACAAAAGTTGACTTTGTTTGTTTTACTTAATTGCGTTACACTTGAGTTTCGTGACTTGACAGACATCGAAAAGCATCATAGAAATACTTGGACTAAGCAGGGAACATAAACACATGTATCTTGGACATGGACAAGTTCTACACAGATAAGGAAAATATAACTTTCGGAAATCCAGCAGTGGTTCGTACGTCGAATACCAAAACAAAACCCAGTGTAACTTCATTCCACCGAACAGCTTCGCTACATGTATTAATTACCATGTTTCAAAATGGTCTACACATACATGTGACAATTAACAATTGGTTGATTGACTGGTGTTTAACACCGTGCTAAACGGTACTTCACTTATATGACCGCAGTGCATTCCAACATCAAATCGTCACACTAAAGCAACCAAAACATTTGAAGTCACTTCGGTTGTTGGCTCTGTTAGAAAGATAATATGCCTCCAGTGAAAAGTATGACAGCATGAATGAAATCTGCAAACGTACTGCCTTAGCAAGAGGATATACTATAAACAAGGTTAAGTTTTGTTCAACAACACAATCGCTTTTCCGGATATGTATATATATCTAGTTCATAGTTTACATTTGATTTAAAAAAAAAAAAAAATCAGACAACAGGGAGATTCATGTTTTATCGGAGCGTCTGTGATACAACTTAGGATTCCGAATATAACTATATCACCACATGAGTGGCCAGGTAAATCAAACTACCAGACCATAAACAGTGTTGATAAATGGGTAAACTAACTGAGCACGTATCAGTTTACGCTATTAATTAAATGTTCCAATAATCCTGACCGTCTACATATGAAGCTGTACATCTAGTTTTGTGGCGTTATGTACACCATATTCCTAGCTCAAAAAGTGCACTGATTCCATGCTGAAAGCAATGCCATTGCGCACTTCTCTTAATGATTATCTGATCTTTTGCGACGTTTTCAGTGCAAGAGTTAGTAGTGTGGGACAACAAAATGAGCGTATTGTGTTTTCGTATAACAAAACTGGTAACTAGGCTGTTATCAATTCTGTAATCTAGTACACCCCTGAACTGGTTTTCACAATTAGGATTTGTTAAGAGATTCTTATAATAGGGAAACATTTTTAACGGACACGAGAAAGTCTTTCAATTAGTAAGTCGTTTTCAGATTACTGGGGCTAGTCAGTTGGCATTTAGGAGAAGTGATCAAACGCAAATTGTGTGATTTCTTCATTATTAATTTACATGACATTAATTGGACGCGGTTTCGTCCAGGATGTTTTGTCATGAAATTAGTTTACTGCTTACACAACGGACAGAAAAGGATAACACGCTGTTTATCCTGTATAAATACTAATGGAAAAAACAGACATTTTTTTTTATCTGGGCAACCTGTTCCTACCATGTGACCTGATTTCAACTTGTGCATTATAGGGCATCATGCTAAAACGACCAAAGGTCGTTCTTGTCTTACTCGTAATTTGTAAAACAATATGTTGGTGAACTCGATTACATTATAATTTCTTGACAATAAACCAATTTGAACTAAAACAACATTTGTTAAAAATCTGTCCAACCAAAGATATCCAAATCACTTTATCAGTGCTACAGACTGAAGAATAAGGGTTTGTTGTGTAATAAAATAGTGGTTATTAAAAGTTATAAGAAAACATTGAATGTTTTTTTGGTAAATTAACGAAAATAGAGAGGATTTCTACTGAATTCACTACAAGTATATCGTTCGTTGTTGGAAGCAGTTTATGTATGCCATTTAAAACTGGAGTAACATTATGTCTACCCCCCATTTTATAACCCTCACAACCCACTTCATAAATACAGGAAAAACACCCTACAAATCGTCTTTTCTGCTTTATATATGTCAATTACATTGCAGACGAACTTTTAAAAAATACGTTAATGGTCCATTTTTTACTTTTTCTTATTACTATCTGTCGATGGCATTGTGATTTGTGCAGAAAATCATCCAATACTTCTAACAGAACTGGATATATTAATTGATTACTGTTAACCTGGGGTCTATCTATCAATACAAGCAAGTAGAATGTTATGATTTTTCGAAAACGTGAAAACATAAAGAAAGATATTAAATTTACATTGAATAGGAAAACTTTGAATTGTTCGACACCCTGATGCTGCCAATTCTAAAGTATGGCGCATAAGTTTTGGGTCTTCGAAACGTAGCTTGTTCATACTAAATTTTGCAAGAAAGGTTAAGGGGTAAAATTTAGTACCCCAAATGACCTAGTTAACGGCGAGTTTGGCAGGTGGGCAGTTCATACCACAATATTGGTCATGATTATGAAATACTGGTTAAAACTAGTGAACTGAGATGAACGTAAAAATATAAAGACTGCGTACATCTTATTGTATGAAGACGGTTTGTATCATGATAAAACTAATTGAGTGTCGAATGTAAGGATCCTGTTTAATAGTCTTGAATTGGTTGACTGTTGATAAGCTCAATATGTTGGTAGTGCTGCTGCTACAAGAGGTAAATTTATCTTACAAAAGCAAGTTTTGAATAACAACCATATTTACAGATAATCACCATTAAACAATTACGAGGCTCTTTAACAAGGTTCCAGACATCTTCGCACATACTTATTATAAACGTGGGTAGATGGAATAAACCGAACAAATGAATGGAAAAGTGTAACGTCATTGAAGATGAATATCATTTCCTCCTTATTATGTTCATGTAACAATAATCTTAGAAACAAATATGTGAACAAATATTACCATCAATAATAACCCAGCCACGAAAATTCACCACGAGTACATGTAATATGATACTTGTTTATATTCATAACAAAAATGTATGATATATTGAAAATTCTAACTTTCCCGAACAACTGTTTTTCTCTCCTTTCCCAGCTCTTTGCCAAAAGGAATTTTTATTATTGTTACTGTATGGCTTGGTTTATTGCAATCAAGATTATTATCATATTTATTACGCAGTTTCTGATGCTATACGGTTAGACAGCTGCTCTGCATTTCAATAGGCATATATATCACCATATAATTGACAGAAAGATCTTATGTAAATGATTGTCGTCGATGAAAACAATCAGTTCAAGTATCACTTGGACAGCAAGTCAGATGTGAACACTTGTTCTCAATTTGATATCAAGCATTCATCAACGGCAACACACCTGTGCCCACAATCCTTGAGCTGAAGTGGTCCAATTTGATAACATAGTAACTGATAATGTTATTTCTTTTATAACTCAAAAGGCTATAATTCCAAACGGATCAGGACCCAAATGTTTGTTTTTCATGCTCTTTAGTTCAGCATTTATATCGTCAGGAACGTAATCCAATTTAGACTCTCGTGTGTGTATTTTTCAATGGCGATCATTATTGCTTTTAATGTTCTTGTTTGCCCATTTTCCATCCACTTTTTATCGTTATAATCTATTTGAGTATTAATTACATATTTTTATCTTGAAATATAGTGCAGTACTGTTTGTTTGGGTAATACATCTGCCAATGACATCGCCAGGTTTTCGCCCTGACGTGACGACGAGAGATATCGACAGAATATGCACGCCATGTTCATGATCAGAGTAAACATACCAAGAGGTCCGGCTCTGTGGTCTTAAAACAGAATCTAAAGGCTCTGCAGCAGTCACATTAATGCAGATTTTGGTTGAAAATTTGGGCTCATTCAGCTAAATATAATGGACAAGAGCCAGTAAATTAGAAAATAAAGAATCATATTTTACGATCTTTCTTAACACCTTAACCATGCCATCATAGTATTTTACTGTCGGTTCCTACTGCTTTAGATCAACATCTTTGTATTAGTATTTTACCGTAATCGGGGTTATTCACACACAAGCTACTTACCAAAAGTCAATTTGTAACACCGAAGACGTTATGGGATATTTGCTAAAAACTGTTCCTTGTGATGGCCAAATCGCACAAACGAGCAAGAAAAATAAACTTTCAGCTTGAACCACCGCTTGGAGATTTATAGCACATTGAATAGAGGATAACATTCAATAGGCTTATGAAGGGTAGAACATCCATTTCAGCCAAATAACAAATGTGTTTGATAGGTTGACTACGTGTACGCTTTCCAAGCGAAGACTAAAATCATAATGAGACGATAGTACGACGATCCATATACACTTTGCTTCTAAGTACGGCCTGAGAATTTTATCCATTTAATTAAATGCTCAAATATTTAACCTGAATTTGTTAATATTGCATTCTGAGAGGATATATAGGATATATAGGACACAAATAATCTTAGAATATAGTGGTAAAACTTGTTTCGATCACACAGGGCAATGGATGAATCAGAGCATAAATATCGTTCATATTAGGGTGGGCATATCGATCACAATTAGGGTACAACATACTCAATTTATTGTTATTTAGATTAATTATATGTCTATTTACTATTTTCTCCTTTCATATGCAACTTAACGTCTAAATTGAATTTGGTGCGGAATTGTATGCGCACCGAGCTTCTAAAACCAATGGATTTTGGTTACACCTATTTCTTAGTACATTCAATCGCCTTTTATTAGGGTTATATTCGTGTTTAGCTTATTTTTCACTTTGTTAATACAGTGTTGGCTGAAAAAGATCATATTGTTTGACATCGTTTGTGATGGTGCAGGGATAGGTTATGTAACAGAGATAGCATTACAGTTTTTGGCTCACACACCGGAAACACTCTGATTGTCTATCACCAGGCTTTCATTTATTGTACATGTATGTGACACATCTTCTCCGAATTACAATCCACGAATGTTTATGATCCGATATAGGCATTATAGGACTGACTTCAATGCCGGTCTCTGAAACACGATCTCTGCAATTGTTGTATTGTGTCCATTATCCTTCCGCTAAGAGCAATACACAGTTCATTCATATCAAAAGATAATGGAATGTTACCTATGATATAAAAAAATATTAGTTTTCAGCATATTTCTTTTGCCTCCTATATTAATCTAATCACGGATAGGTAAATATACACGATATTGCGAGGCTGATGTTATCAGACTCCAGTACTGTTCATAAATTGGTTGAAATGGTTCTCAGCATTTTGGTCTTCAAATATGGAATCGCTTTTGTTGGTTTACAGTTTTGAACATTCCCTGAAACAAATAAAAGGTTATGTGTCCAGTTTCCAAATCGACAGTGACTGAAAATTTGGTCACATTCCAATTAACCGTAACAGGTTGAACTGCACAAGAGTATTTTGTGAAGAACTTGATTAGCTCCCTTTCACTGAGATCAATATAATGATTTTCAGATACATAATAACAAAGTATGTAAAACACATTCGTTCATGACAAAATGTTTGAACGGTTTTCTGTCGTGCTGAAGACAAAAAGTATAAACCTTCAATACGTGGTGTAGATTGTCTCAAGTTGTGTAATCAACTACGATCTGGACATTGCTCTATAAAATGGTGTTAGTTTATGCGTATAACGATAGAGATACAGAGTTCACAGTACTCTTGTCGCCCATGGCAATGTCTATAAACTTAGGATAAAATAGTTCAGTAAAACGAGGCCAGGGAAACAAACTATAAGCTTATAAATTTCCAATATATATAACATAATGGTTGCTGTGGAATTAATTATGATCTACAATACTCAAAGGTGGTAAAACTTGCATTGGTGTGCAAGTAATTAATTAGGGAGTTTGAAAAGATTGTTTGATGACACTTGACATAGTTTCATCTGTATAGATATAATAAGTGTTTTCGTGGTATTTTAATTAACCACACCATCGTGTGATCCCCCATAGCTCTATCGAGTAGACGTGCACGGACAATGGCGATATGAAATATTTGTGTCATAACAACATGGGGCGCCGCAAGATGACCCCATCATCGAACATCTGTGCAAATACCTGCGACAGAGAATTATCTACAGCCATCCCAGGTCTGTTGATGTGGTTTACTAAACCGATCTATAAAAAAGAAAAGACTACAATCAGGAAGAAAACTGATCCGACCCCAATATCGTACGATCAATTCTAACCTGACATAATTATATGAAAAAGTATTGAGAAAAAAAAAACATGACGAATTTCCTGAAAAATACAAATAAAATACTGATAAAATATGAGGAGACTGTATGTTAGTGTTTACGCTACATCATAAAGTACGTTTCATGCCTATGGATTGTTTTGTTGTTTGCAAGTTTTCTTTGAAAATAATTATTTTCAGGTACATAAAAAATATGTCATGTTTAAATCAAACAGATTGTAACAATTTTAAGGCTTTTGGGAAATTCCAAATATATTTTACAAATTTGGATTAAATTCCTTCCAGTCAATGTTTTTAGGAAATATCTGTTAAAACCATTCGAATGAAACATACAACATGACATATATTAAATCATGTGTTAAATGACAGATATCTCATCCATAGGCACGTTTTTAAGCGAAATACTTCTGCACAACAGTTAGGGGTGGGGTTGCTTGACTGAGTGCTTGAAATCGTTGTGACACATTTAGGTCTTCCAGGGAAAAGGCGTAAAGCCTGTCATACTAGCGTGAAGAAATATAATAACACAGATCATCTTCTGGCTTGCCGTTTTAAGCCTTGACATTAATTCCGCGAGGTCGCTTTAGGGACATGTCAGCAGGTTCTCATCCGATATGACAGAAACGTAAGCGTAAAATAATAGTTTGGATGACAATATATAGGTTAACCAACGAGAGCGCGTGTGTTACGATTACTATCACTCGAGTCTGTTACTTTAACAAAATGACCAGCCGGTGACAATTTCGTTTACTTATGGCATCACTGATAATATTAAAGCATCAGCTACAAAGAACATGTAGTGCTTTGTGAACTTCGTGATCATCATGAGTCGCCTGTTCCCGGTATAGGTTCAAATCCTCCTTAGGTATACATGTATAATGGAAATTGTCTTGTGGCTGTGGAGATTCCGGGGTGTACTCCCGTTTAACACTGTACACTGGCAATGTCAGGTCGTCTTTTAAGAGAAATGCCCTTGAGAACCACCTTAAACAAAAAGAAAACAAATTATGAAATAAATAAAACATCACATGTTACAGTTGGTTGGTTGCTTGGTTGGTAGTAGAATATTGCCTCTCTAAAGATATTAGATTTAATGTTCCGTAATACCATCTGGAAATTTCGTTTCCGAAATGGTATTAAACGAAACGAAGAAAACCAGATGTATTGTTTTATTGTTAAAAGAATAGTTCTGAATGCAATTGTGGATCCAACGGAACTTCTAGTTTCCTAATTATAAATTTTTACAAGTCAATAATTCTTCTGAACTCGATTAGTTTCAATCAAATCGTATAAGAAGTGGGTTATCCAGACGTGACGAAAAGAAAAAACCTAGATTTTTTCTACACTTACGCAATAATACAATAAAAATAAGATGACCATTCGGGTTCGAGCTGTGGCTCAGCTCACAAAACACCAAGCTCTTGTCATCTAACCTAGTCTCTAAATCTAATTACTCCTCACTGAACCTTGATATTTACTTTCAATTAAAGTATACGTACTTTTATTCCTCTTCACTAATATGGGTTCAGTGAAAGATAAAATTATAATACGCAAACTAAATACCAACATTGATTTCAGGAAGGCATTGTTTGATTGCCACGTATCCGTGGCAACCAGTAAATCCTTAAACAATCCTAAACGCAGAAGCGATGAGATTGAGTTATAAAGAAAATAAACTGTTTTACCAGCTGTAACAGTAACGATGATTGCGGTTTAGCCGATTTAGAAACTATTGTTCGACTAGATCTTATATAAAACATGTGTCAATGGGTTCGTTTATCCTAATGGTTCGAAACCGAACCAGAACATCCGTGGTTGAGCGTTGGACTACGGAGCTCCCTTCACTGTACCCGAAATAGGTTCGATCCCCCTGTGGACCTTAGGTATATAAGTTAAGTTTTCCAATGGCTGCGGAGTTCGCGAGGTGCTTTTTACGAGGTGTCTTCCCGGTTTTCCACCATACACCGGCAACGCAAATTAGTAAGTCGTCATATAGGTGAAATACTCTTGAATACGACGTAAAACTCCAATCAAACAAACAAACAACATTGTTATTTACACCAAGCCTCCTAAAACAGTTTATATGGATAAGTCACCAAAGGTAAAGTTACACTAAATTATATACGAAGTAAATTATTTATCCATTCATGGGGACTAATTAGCAGAACACTTAAAATCAATGATCTGAAAAAAATGATTTACACCAAACATCAATCAGCTATAATAAGCACGTTTTTCAGCAGTTAATATCAATGTGGAGGTATCCCTTAGAATTATTTCTGTACAGACTCGAACATTATTCGAACACTTCGTGCTTAAATCTGAATCGAATATGTGCCTTACTGTTTCCATGGCTACACACGATTTGCAGAGAACTAAAAAGAAACATCGATAAAAGAATATAATTATATCACCCGAGAACGAAAGGACATCAGGATGATATAAATCAGTGTTTACCTTGTAAAACGAAATAAGATTTAAGCCATTAAGGTTCACTATCACAAGTTCGATAGATAAATAATTATCTTTGTTTAATCTTAACACCTTAATGTGATCAATGATTATAAGCGTGATAACATCACTGTATAGCAAGTTATCATTCTTAAGAAATATTTTCAACTACGAAGTGAATGCATTGGTATTTAAAATGCCGTATAGCTAGTTATTTTAATATTTTTCTATATACATTATTATTTCATTAGGTAAAGACTTTTTTCTTGAATAGATCTCACCTAACGGGTCGTCTATGTCAGGTATAAGGGCAATCAATCAATCAATCAATCAATCCATTTACCAAACAGTCTGATCCGAAATATTTAAGACTTTATTAACATCTTTATCGGGATGCGTTAAAGTCTAAAATATACACACCAGAAAACCTTTGTCTGGCTAATACATACAGATTTCCTGCCTTCAACATATAAAATACCCGATAATATTTTCCATGCTTGTCACTTTATAAACTAAAGTTGATGTGACATCCATGTATATAAAGTGTTTTTTCGTCAAACAGGTTGCTGGCAAATGGTGGTCCATTCCTTATACAATAGAAACATTACAAAAAAGTCGGCCAAGTCTTAACAGTGAAATATTGTGAATGATAATAATGTGCAAATGCTTGAGATGATTTGCAATTTTTTTTAAAAAGAACTTACATCCGTGGATCAAAGCAGAAGGACATGACAAGACGAAATAACCTAAAAAATGTGTACATGCTAGCATCTATTTTGGAACAAATGCAGTGGCATTGATTCACATGAAACATAAAGGTTACTATTGTTAAAGATACATTTTGCATTCAAAACGAGTAACAGTAAATCAAAACTGATGTGAACTTAAGGTTAAACCTGGTAATCATATTAATTTAAGTGTAGTTGGCAATTAACATAAGAATAGATGGAGCTTTATATTGTCAATATTACCACTTCTTCCAGAAAATAGGGTGACAGAATCTGAGGCAGTGGTTTAACGTCTTGGTAATACTGGACATGGAATTAATCAATATACAAGTCTTCCGGAAGATAATTATATTATTCCATATTATGATGTTCTCCTGTACTTGTACGTTGACATGGCAACAGGTTATATAAGGCAGGATAACACCTCAGTGGACTTTCAAACATGTTATTGATGTAAATACGAAAGTCTGATCTTTCTATAAGACTGACAAATTGCATTGAAATGTTTAAAATAAAGTACGATCGCTTATAAATCTGTCCTTATTATCTACCAACGCAATATGCTTAATGTGCGTCACGAAGGATTAATCCGTTTAATAAGTGCTTATAACATGTCTAATACAACTTCGAATGATAATTATCGGAACTGTAAACTCTAAATATTAATATCATCAAGTTTAAGACTCGTTATAATTTGTATACATGTATTTATTTGATTGGTGTTAAGCTTCGTACTGCATGGGTATTTCACTTATAAGAGGACTATTTACGGTGTATGGTGGAAAAACAAGACGCAATCTGATAAAAACCACATCGCGATCTCCTCAACCACCGGAAATCTTCCCTCATACACTATACGTTGATTGGGCGATTCCAATCTCTAGCTGGTACAGTGGGGACTCGGTAGTACATTTTAAACAAAATAGATGACAATCCTGAGTAAAACTAAGGACGCGGCAATCTAAAAGATATACACATTAGGTTACCAGTCTGAAACTTTTAAAAGGATTAAGTTTAATTCATGAGTCGTTTAAAGTGTTTAATGTTAAGCTCCACGAACCCCCTGTCTTGACTTGTGCAAGTAAACAATACAATTGCCATTCTTGATGACGTATTTCCGGTTTCCTGGTTAGAAAAGCAATTATTTATTTCAAGTGGCTTTACAGCTAGTCCAGGCGTTATATTACACGTGTTGTTGTGTATCTAAAGCAGCACATGATGTTCAACACATTGCAACACAGGAGACAGTTTTACCTTGTAATGTAAATTGCAATTTATCACAGGAGCAACGAATAAAATACGAACTGTTCTTTTCGTTTTAAAAGATAATTTTAAAGTAAAGAATTCGATGGAAAGGAATTCCATCTTCTGTAATCAATTAACCCAGTTCTTCCTATTATCATCAACGATTTATGCCATTGTCAGATATCGATACAAACTAAACAGAAGAGTAACGATTGGTCTTTACTTACGCCAAAGGAAACAAACAGGTGGTAGTTTTACCTTGTAATGTAAATTGCAATTTATCACAGAAGCAACGAATAAAATACGAACTGTTCTTTTCGTTTTAAAAGATAATTTTAAAGTAAAGAATTCGATGGAAAGGAATTCCATCTTCTGTAATCAATTAACCCAGTTCTTCCTATTATCATCAACGATTTATGCCATTGTCAGATATCGATACAAACTAAACAGAAGAGTAACGATTGGTCTTTACTTACGCCAAAGGAAACAAACAGGTGGTAGTTGTTGATCACATTCTACTTAACATAGTCATATCCAATGTCAGGGAATGTTTTTCTGGTGTAGTAAGGTATTACTTTCTGGTATATTACAGTTTAATGCATTCTAGCTTAAAAACTCATGATCAGACACAAGAAGACGACACTATCGTTTAAGTGCGTTTAATCATTTTTCTTTTCACCAGCTGCAACACTAACGATGGCTTTTTGTTTGACCGGATTTTAGCCAAATCCGTATATGTTGTCTTTCGGCATGGGCTTGGGATATCATCAGGGTTTAAATTAAAATCGAATTTTTACATATATTCACACTTGTTGTGTTTTACCATAATACACGTACATGTGTAGTATAATTAATCAACTGTATTGCTCTGTGGAAATACAGAATAAGAAATGGTGTGAGTAAATCAAATAACATTTACATTTGAATGAAATAAAATACTTCTTGTTTTCATTTCAAAATCATAATGTAAGGTTTTTGCAGGCTTTCTGTTTTGAGGCGTGATATTAGATTTCTTCACACCTCAAGCTCTATCTCATGCACACCTTAATGTTAAATTTATGACATTGGAGTAAATGGTATGCGCACACATTCATGGGAAATGTGTCAATCCCAATTGTGCAACACTGTAATGAATATTGCAACATTGGTTTGTAACGTTGTTGTCAACATCAGTGAGTTGTTGTTATATGTTGCACAATTACCTCCTTAAATTAAAATCAATGTCAACAGTTTTAAAATGATTTAATTAGTTTTTCCAAAGCTGTGTACATCAAACGAGGTATGGAGAGTAGGCCCCTACCTAGAACGAGGCCGTATATATATATATATAACAATTTCGAGGTACTGTGCCCGACCTGAGTATATAATTGAGGAATCTTACCCAGGGTTCGAAATTTGCGGTGGTCCGCTGGTCCGAGACCTATACAAATTGTAACGGACCTGTAATTTGCGTCTGACACTGGTGCGACGGACCATGTTCAGTAACAATAACACCAACATACCACCCTGGTTGTGTTAATCAAAGATTTTCAATTTATATATACATAAAAATCGGGTTTAAATCGAACAATATTGATAAAACTACGCCCCTTTTGAGAACATTTTGAAAGGTATGCCGCTTCACGTGTATGTAGGTCATTGAACGGTTCGCGGACGTAAAAGAAAACAATTCAAGGCAGATCACTAATACATTTTAAATGAATTATTTTTAAATTCACTTTTGGGGGGTTTTCTTTCACGAATGATTTAATTTTGGATGGCTAATGCAATATACTGAAATGCAACATAATGAATTTGCAGTTCATGTGGTTAACATGAAGCTCCGCTGTCCAAAACCCCTCGGCTCGCCAAAGAGCACAAGAATGTACCTATTGATAGTGTAATGACCGTACTAAAATAAATGACAGAAAGGATACTGCTCCTTTTATCACCATAATATT
>JAVFBZ010146197.1:9460-31828 GCA_032466195.1 Katharina tunicata | reverse complement strand
GAAGTAGCAACTGATGATGTAGAACAATTGCAACAGTTGTAAATTATTATTATTATTATTTTATATTATTTTTTTATTATTATTATTATCATTATTAATATTATTATACTGCACACAGTTAAAACTACTTGTAGTGTCAATCCATAGAATTAGAGAAACAAGGAACAAGGAAGTCATATTGATAAAGATAATATATTTCGGATTTTTTTAGCCGTCTTCCTTCTTCTGAGTTTTTTTTTATTTTTATTCTATATTTCACGAAAGTGATCTGTGGAACTATTAGCTTATGGCTATCCATCATTTGCTCTCTTAACGGAGTTGAAGGGGCCAGGATAATCTTATTCCCACCACGGCTTAAAATCATGCAATTTAAAACTCAATCTGAGCAACATGTACGCAGACTGTTAAATTTCGAATTGGGCTAATTTGAACATTAAACTTTAACATTTTAGTATGTCAGGGGAGATAATTAATTAACAAGAACACCCAACGGTCGTTTTATTGATAAATTTACTTGCAGGATAGCCGCTTTACATAATGATGCATCGGAGAAGGCATTGGTTTGATTGATGATAGATTTTTTGTTTTCCATTGGCTTATTCCATGTCTGACCTCCTTTTACCACAGTCACACACTGTGTTCTATTTTTTGTTCAAAGTTTATTTTAGAGTACGATCAATCCTGGCTTTCCAGTACGGTACAAAAATAGCCGCGTTTGCACCCAAGTGGAATACAAGAATTTTTACCATAAGCTTCGAGTAACATATTTTTACTTCGACACAAGTAACGTATTTTTCTATTTTGATTTAATTTGCTTCATTCGATATTGTTGAGAAATCTCTGGAATAGCCTCGTTTAAGATATTTAATAGGGCCATCAAAAGCCATGAAATAAGTAGAATGCTCTATAGGTTTCGATGTTCAAAAATTATTTCTAAATTAAAAAATCAGGAGTTCTAAAAATAATATAGTTACCTAAAAAGATACAGCGTGTAAAGCGTCTTTGAATTATAAGTTTTCGTGGGTTTTAGCTAGCCATATTAACTAAGGCATTTGCTTGTTGAGCATTTCCTGTCACATTCTTAATGCTTCAATAACTGAAGCGAAGATTTAAATATTTCGTAAATTTCTTCACATCTGGATGCAATAAGAAACGGTGCATTGAGATACTGTTTAAGTAAGTAAGGTTCACTACAAACTATAAGCTTACAGAACATTTCAGCAGATATTTCCTTTTCAAGATTTTGCAAAATGTATATGTATCTGATTTTCGCCGAAACTAGATTATATCTCATGAGGTAAATTGATGTTTTCCAAATTCTCATCCCAAAATATGTTCTTTCCGCTTATTAATTCCATGACGTATGTCAAATAGCTGAATGTTGATATGAGGAATTTGTTCGTGATAATAGTTTGATAAAAATCACATAAATAGGAAACTACTTATTACACCCACCATGCATGTTTATTTTGTGATTTGTAGCAAAACTTGGTAGAGGTAAATACATTAAATCGCCTTCTCAACAGCACCTAACCCCGTTAAGCAGATGAATAACACTCAAGGCTATTTCAGTAGAGGGATAGAGAAGAAAGAAAAACGTGTACCTAATCTAATCCATTAGCGCTTCGTAAAGCTAAGAGGCTAAACACATTCAACAAAAAAATCCAGCGCAAGGCCGTTCTCCTGGGGAATTGTGCTAACATAGGTGACTCAACTGATCGAAATCAACCTAATTCCCTCATCCATTTATGTAATTGTACATCAGCCTGGATAAGAGCGCTCTCAGACGTATCGCTTTGTTCTTAGAATGAGTGTGCAACATACAGCCTTAACGCAATCTGTGATTCTATTATAATGATACATTTAATCCTGAAACATTTTAAATTGAAATAAAATGTGCCATGACATTTTACAAATATATATTTTATTAAAATGCATTTACCTTCGCACGGCATATTTGCTAAAACGAAAACGTATTTTGAAGAGTGCTATTTCCCCTGTAGTATGCAGTCAAAATCCTTCAGAATAACTTTATCTATAAACGTTTTTTCTTTTATGTTATTAAATGCAATAATCTACTAAATTACAATTTGCATTTCATTTATTCAAATGTGTAGGATAAGTGAAATGTGTATCCGATTATATTAAATATAGGGACCATAAGAATAATATCAATTAATTTGTCATTAATTTATGTATTGATTTATTTATTGCTTTATTATACTCTTCTACTCTGTTGTATGCTAGTCTACGTAACCTATATTAAATTGTCCTAATCATTCAGGGCGAGTTTAATAACCTCGGCTGTTTTCGTAAATGTGTACTTACAACACCTTGGTTTTGGCAAAAACAAACCTAATGGTACACGTTCAAAATGGCGATTGAAATGGAGATACCAATAATTATATATCTCAGGTGGCCAACGGTGATAAATATCTTGTGATGACAGCTGTCAAGATTGGATAAGATTTGACCGGCAAATAGCTCTCTGGCGAATTAAACGGATAGAACAAAAGATCAAGAACTGACAGATTGCTCGTACGGCAATTTGAATTACTAGTAATCGTAGCTTAGAAAATGTATTAATTCAAACATTACGATATTGCGACTTCGTTAGGTATATTTATGTAAAATGTGTTGCCTCCCGATGATTCTTTTATCTCGTTATTAACGATAAATAGACTCTGTAACAACATAGTACATTATATTCCAATGTCTGTGGCGATATGTTCGAACAAACTGCGGGGAAGAACAGACAATATGCAATAAATTATCGTATAAAATGTAACTTTTTAATAGAAACTTTTAAAATAATCGATACATTACGCTTAACTGGAATAAAACATGAACTGATGTTATATAAGTAAATGTCAACTAACATACGGATCAAATGATTCCATCTTTGCGTATCACAGATCTCTCTATCGGTTTTCCTTTCATCGCTGGCTTGCTTACATACCTGATTGTTCATATGGTGAGTTCAGAATTAATAATATTGAAGCCGTAGTTCTGCTTAAAATGTAGTAGCACAATTCTCTGTTCGTTCATTATGAATTACTGATATATACGTTCTCAATGCTGTCTTAGCTGAATGAGACAAACACAATTGACCCCTTCCGTATCAGTGTCAAGTTTCGGATGTTTCGTATAGATTGTACATGGAGCTAGAGTACTGTTGTCGATGGAAATGTTTATGATTACTACCACACAACACAGATAACAACGAATCACAAACTATTCGTACTTTCATGATAGTGATGGTGCTTACCAGCTATATCACATAAGATAATCTTCTTGAAGGCTGTCCTGAAATCCCGATTCATGTAAGCATAAATAAGAGGGTTCATACAACTGTTAGCGTAGCCCAGCCACGTTATCAGAGACACTTGTAACATTGACATCTTACATGATGGACAGAAAGGGAGAATGATGTACATCAAGAAAAACGGTAACCAAGACACACTGAAAACTCCCATGATTATTCCAAGAGTCTGAATGGCCTTGTTGTCTCTGGAGCACTTTCTTTTAATTCGTCGTTTCATATTTACCGTCCCGTCTTGCCGAATAAATAAGGCAGATTCTTGTAATTTTAAAGCCAATGCTTGCCTTTTAGCAATCCTCAGAATATAGGCATATGCAACCGTCAGGAATGTAAACGGGGCGAAAAAAGACGTGGCTGACGATAAAATAGCGTACACGGTGTTAACTGTTAAATCACAATTGTCCGTGTTTATGTATAATGTGTTACGGTCGTCCGTAAACCATCCAAAATAAAAAGGGGCAAACGAAATGGCTATACTACAACCCCATGCCGAACCAATCATTATCCACAGTCTTCGACTTGTCATTTTGTTTCTGTAGTTCAACGGATTTATTATAGCCCAGAAACGATCTAATGCTATACAGCAAATATGTAAAATTGATGCCGTACAGCACATTACATCACATGAGCGCCAAAAGTAGCAAAACACCCATCCGAAGGGCCAATTTCCGAATATATCATACATAAGGGAAAACGGCATAACTAAAAATGCCACTGTTAGATCTGCGACAGCCAAACTCATCACAATGTAGTTGGTACAGTTCCTCAACCGACGGTATAATCCCACAGCGGCAATCACAAGAATATTCCCAACAATCGTCAGCAAAATCATGAATGTGTACACAAATCCCAGAACCATACGTAATGTAAAATCAAAGCCAGAGCTGGAGTTATCACTTATATCCACTCCGTCAGTTGTATTGGCTTCAACTGGTATTCCGTACATTGTGACAAAAGTATTAATGCAAATCGTCAATTCTGTGCAAAAAGTGGCACCGTTTATGTACCATAATGCTCCCTGCAGTATTGAACATCAACGCACTTGACCTGGGTTTCGTTTACTTAAAACACAATCAGGTCACCCGCAAGACAAAAACTTCTAAAGTTCTTTCGAGTGGCAAAATTGTATTCTTCAAACTGGTAAAAAGTTAAAACAATTCTGTAAACTATGACATTGTTAAACAGTGTCAATTGTTCTGTTCAATGCTAAGAACTCAACCGCCTTGCAGTTGATCTGGAATGAATGTCTCTATGAACTAGGCGTTTGATATTTATACAAAAAGAACGAGTCAGTGGGAGTGTGGTGACGCCTTCATCTGCGCGCTGTTCGAAGCAGACGCGACAGTCTACGCGAATCCATCGATCAATGCGCCACGACTACAATGGATGAGGAACTGAAGAGCGGATCACGGCCTGAGAATGTCTTTGCTCCCCGAGACAGACAGTAGGCTTGCGGTGTTTTATCTGACTCAACACAACAGCATCTCGCCTGTTTCCACAAAAGCTGAACCCAAACACTTCCGTTGTTCACCAAATCTCAACGGGATCTCATTTGAGATCACGGTCCTAGCGCCATAATGGCTTTAGCCAGTAATGATTTTCTATTCTATACCCTATCTGCATGTTTACGCCAGTCAAGATGGTCATTCAGACAAATTGTATTGCAGTGCCATTAACAATAGGTATGCCACACTGGAAAACGATTTGTACAGAATAATAATTCAATCTCTTAATGTATAAAAAATCAGAATTTGATTATCGGCCTCTTAAAACAATATTTAAGTTCTTTTCATACAGTATATTTGAACCAATAATAATAACTACCAAGATATATTTGAGATCAAGCGATTGGATTAAAAAAAGGATGAAACCGTTCAATTCGAGATGAAATTATTGGTTTACGAAATGAAATATGTCGAGTATAGAAATTACCTCTTGTTTTTAGATTCCCGTTATCAAATTACTTTTTCTAAATCTATATTTGTGACAGTAATAACGTAATGGTTGTGATATGGCTGACATTTATCAGACTCTCTGTGGGAGGAAGGGATTGGCGGGCCGAAATTATAATCATCAAAATCATAATTGTGCAAACATATCCGCTAATTCTTCTTGTATAACTAGGTGAGATTGAGCTGAAAAAAAATTCCATCATATGATTATACAATTAGATATTATTGCGACGAAAAATGTCGGGTAGGGTTAGGAATTTATTTCAGACACACACGCAAAAAGATGTGACCATTTTGTTGATAGATGATAGATGAATATCTATTAGTTTATCAAAGTCATATCCTGTACAAATTGTTACGTGTAGGTACATGCTGTTTAGCATAAAGCTGGACATGTCTCGGGTATAAATACATTTTCATAACTAATACATAAAGATCGCTAACAACAGCAATAAATTTAAATTTGACCATAAGGAATAATCGTCCTAAACACAAATTCTAACTTCTGTAGCCATTTCTCTGTACGCTCTAGAGATTGTTAACATTTATGTTTATCTTCTTTGAGCGGCATTAAGAAGCTGGGTACATTACAAAAACATGACGACTGAGATGGATTTTCAACTTCATTGCTTGAAAAATGTCTTAGCATCTAGGCCGAAACGTCGCTTATATATATCCAGAAGTGGAAAATCCATCTCAGTCGTCATGTTTTTGCATTTATGTTTAGACTAACTTAATTAGTTTTGATTCTTCATTCGTAATCTGAGGTAATGGGAATAAGGGATATGTTTGTGTTGGTCTCCCAGTTTTGACCTGTAAATGTGTTGTGGTGTCTTCTCTTCTGTGTTGCCAGTGCCGTGTAGGATGGTTCCATTCGCCAATAGGGCTGGCACGCCGTCATATGTGTGAAACGACCAAAAGTACGGCGTATAAAACCTCAACCAATCAATTAATCGCTTCCTCTTCGTTTTCCCGGGTGGTTGGGTGGGAGCCTCCTGTGCCCTGGTGCTCAATGAGCTAAGCGGCACATGATGCCGATTTGTTGTGGTGTCCTGTTTTGTTAATGTAATGTAAATGTTTTGTCCTGTCTTGCATGTTGCCAGCGACGTTTACGGTGATTTTCTTACGGATTGGACTGGCACGCTTTCATATAAATGAAATAACCTTGAGGTCGGCGTAAAACCCCAATCAAGCAAACAAACCACTTGGTTTACCAGTTTGTATTATTTGTGAAGAGAAATGTAGTTTGTATGAAAAAAAAACACAAAGGAATTTCTTCAAATCACACACGTGTTTATATATTGTGACCAACATAGGATCCAATTTTTATTTACTGAAGAACGAACGCACAGTGGTTAGGTGTTTATTGGCGTTATCTATTATTCAGCACTGTTTAGAGATCTCGTAACATACTAGCATTAGGTTAGCATAGAGCATAATTAATCAGATTGAATGAATAATTGATATAAAAGTAAACGGATACACTTACTTTCAACTCAATGATGGATATAACTCAGATACATGGGAAGGAGATTGTAAGCAAAGCCAAAATAAATCTTCAATAAAGTAATGAAAATTACAATTAACGAACACCTGAAACCGAATCCATTTTATTTGTATTCAATAAGGTTAACTGAACAATGTTGGGTGCATTTATTTTCCAAAATAATGAATATGATCATTAGGTCGTGACAGTCGATTTTGGTAGCAGTTTTAACATATTAATGAAAACTTTCTGGTTGACCTCGACTGTTAAAGGCAACTTCATAAAACCCTTAATACTGGACGAATTGTATCCAACATATGATCAAGTTACATACTTAAATTTGTACTTACCCGATAATTGAAAATATAAAGATGTCATCTCAAAATAACTCTTCTTAATATATTTTGTTGATTAGGATGGTTTCATTCGCCAATAGGGCTGGCACCCCGTCATATGAGTGAAACGACCTAAAGTACGGCGTAAAACGCGATACAATTTTACTTTCTGTATACAATATTTAATTTGATACTCTTCATCGAGTTGTAATTTCGTATTTTCATGATATCTTCCGAAAAACATTCTCGGAGTTAATTATTGGCATGCATCGTCCAAAGTTATTACACCGTGTGTTGGCCGTTAGATAGAATTTGCAGGAAGAGCATTTACATAAATTTGTAATAATTACATTTGCCAAGGAAACTAAGAAAAGTGTTGTTTAGTGAACACATCACAGATGGGTTTGCAATTCCAAGAAGAAAAATCCGTATGAAATTCACAGCATGCATAAACCGTGAAATTGATCTATGTTGTTCCTTAAACGGCCTTTGTCTGGCTAATTGTACATAATGTCTTGGTGAGCCTTCTTTCCAAATACCTTGCTGCAAACGCTGCTGTTTTCTGCACACTATTGTGGCTTTGCATGTTCTTTATCAACGATTTACAGTTCCAGTAAACCTGCAAAGCAAATTCAATTCTGTAACAATAAACTACGAACTTAAGTCAATTTGGACACACCACTTGACCGGCTCTTTCGTCAATTACAATAGGTGGATAGGTGGCTGGCCGCCTCTTGACTTCAAACAATACAATGCCAGTTCTTATCAATTTCACGCTTGGATTGTGTGGCGTATGCCTGGATATTCGGTGACCTTCTTCTGAGTGCAAGCAGCTCAACTAGTTTATCGAAATAGAGCCAATATAGTCACCGAAGACAACATACAGGTTGTCGTCCAAGCCATTCGCCGCTATGGATAAAGAATTTGGCAGTTCATTGAGGTTAACGAAATCAATTATTTAGTTCTAAAGGAAAGCCCGTTGATGACCAGACTTATTACAGGCTGGTAAAGTGTATAATTAAAAGAGGCCAGGTCACACAAACTTCCCACGTGTGATTTGATGACTTGGCAAAATCCATGACTCAAATTGAATTGCCTCTACTCAATATTGGCAGGGCGTATTCAGACTTTCAAGACAGATCAGGAGCCTCTTTCAAAAAATGTCGCACGACATTTTAGTGCAAGTAGTCGAAGGTGACGTAATGTTATCGTCCGATATTTGATCGTGGTACGATGTTTTCTGAAAGTGGGTCAAGATCCGTATGTTGGAGTAACCGAAAGTATCTTTTCAATCAATCCAGGCTTTTTTGTCGGTTTTGAAACGTGTTAATCCTCTCTTCGATTAAACATTAAACAAAATAAGTATCTCGTTTCAGTAAATGAGAGTTGTGCTTATTTCAGTAATATGAATTATTTGTTATGTTTGATAACATTTCTGGTGTTTGCACCAAACTATAAATACTAGATTTTGTGTCAGAAAAACATGACTTGTGATATTGGTTGCTTGTACGTCTAAAATATCGTTCTACAAAAATAGTAACAATGATCCAAATTTGTCATGAAATCGCTTCTGTTTATATTTTCTTTGTATTTTATTTTACCTACGCTCTCCAAGTTCTACAAGCTCTTGTAGAACTGGCAAAGCGAGTTTAATTGTGTAAGAGTATACTAAGTGTTCCTTGTTCGTTTGGACACACCACTTGACCGGTTCTCTTGTCAATTACAGAGGTCGAAAAGCCAGGTTTATCAATTTCACGCGTGACTTTCAAGGCCTCTTGATTCTGTGACCTTGTTAGAGGTGCATGAAGCGAAACTTGTTTCTCAAAGTAGTGCTGATACGGTCAGCAAAGACAATAGACAGCTTGTCGCTGAAACCTGTTCGCCACCATGACCTGAAGAACTAATTAATACAGTTAGGTTAACAACGTTCTCACCGCTTCAGGGACGCTAGTAAATGAACAGGCGAAGGTTTAGCCTGTAAAATATATAGTAAATAGAGACCAGGCTATTCAACCCTCGAAGTGTGATTTGATGACGATCTAGCTACCACTTAATTTGACTGCTTCGTGCTCATGTGCCTTTTCAGGATTCTTGAAGTCTTTCTTCAGATATTTACTTCATGTACCGGCAGAGTTATTTCAATCACATTAAACATGTCTGACTTATTGAAAACCTTTTCATTTATTTGATCATTGCATGTTTATCAGAATTAGTAAACTCATGTGCAAGTGAGACATATAATGACTTAATTTCTTCAGTTTTCTTTGGATCATTTATGTTAATTCATAAGGGATTTTTTCCTTTCATTTGGTCGGCGCCAACGTTGTTAGTGGCGATGTCAGTTGAATAAAGATAGAAGTTTGCTGAAAATACAAACATGAAAACGACTAACATAATTGGCTGGTCGAAAAAACACAAACGGCCTTCGTTTTTTGTTGTGGTTTTTTGCTTCGTTTATTCAGGCAAACTTTTTATAACATGCTTACGAATTATATTGTCATTACTCAAATGGTGGCATGACACACTTTAACTAGTGGTCAAGGTTTGGTTGACGTGGCCTAGAATTTGATCACGACTTGATTTCTTGTTGGTAATTGGACTGCCAATTTACGAAATAGATGTGGTGCCTATGATGTCGTCGGGAATTAAAAACTGCTGTGTCGTTCTAATTTATCGGTTATTAATTTGATGGATCTGTCTTGCCTTGAAATGAGTATACTTGACTTGACTTTTAGGACATTGTGATTGACTTCCAGGGACTCTTTTTCACCAAGGTTATTTGCAAAAGCGGTTAAATCCGATTGCAAATAGTAGCTACATGTAAATGGGCGAAATCTGTAACAAGGACATTTACTAGAGGCTGCGTATACTTACATCTACAGTATATGACAGTACTGAGATAAATGTGACATTGCTTTCTCTCGGTTCTCTGTCAAGGTATAGTCTTGCTTGCCTTTACTTAGCTTTTGATGAACTCTACTTTTCCAATAGGCTCTGTAAGTCTCGTTCGCTTCTGCTTTACTTCCGGATACATCCTGTGGTATTTTGTTTTGATTAGTGGTCTATCGTTATGGTTTTTCGTTTACCTTTCGTTCAGGTATAGAACCGGGTGGGACAACTGTCACCTATCTAACTTCCCGTGTGATGTTATATATAAATAAAAAAAGTAGCATGTACCAGGAAATGGAAGGAATTTCTTGAAATCTCCCTTATCACATGACGTGACGTACAGGCCCTATACAGCAAACACTTCACATGTCTGTCTGTGTAAGTGTGGCTATCTGCAGTTGGATGACACCGCCGATATATAACGGAAATAACGTTGGGCAGAGCGTTGAGCACCAATCACTCAGTCACCAGCCTGCCATCTTCAATACTGTCATGAAACACAACTGTCAGAATAAGAATAGACAATTCTGATAATGAACCCGAGAATCAACATTTTTAGACCCTCAGGTTACTAAATGCCGCTAAATGCCGCTATTTGCGATATTGGAAATCAAACAAAATTTATTGTATATCTGTGTGTGAGTCATTTCCTTTCAATACAACCACTGACTCTATATATGGTTTCATTGAGCGTTCTTAAAGAAAGAGACTTTTGTACATTTCGTCGATTATAAAATTCATCCCAGGCTTGTAAATGGGTGTAATGGCGGATGTGATGTGATGTAAATTAATAAGCAGGCATGATTTCTTGTATAAACATATACGACAACCCATTGTACGGTTTCTCTTTATCTGTTAGTATAGTATACACCTTACAGGCAACAATGGTACGTTTTAGCTGTACAACTACCAAACATATATTTATATAATGATGACTTTCTTTGAGTGGAGGGTGGTTTGGTGAGAGCCTCCTGTGCACTGGTGCTCTGTTGTGATTTGTTGTGGTGTCCAGTGTTTTTGTCCGGTACTGTGGTGTCATCTGTGTTGCCGGCGTCGCTTACGATGGTTTCCCTACCCATTAGACTGGAAAGCCGTCTAATTAGTGAAATAACCTTAAGTACGGCGTAAAACTCCACTCAATCATTGCGTCGACATAGCTACAAATACACGAAGCGTTAAATAACTGTGTGTGTGTGTGTGTGTGTGTGTGTTCCCTGATACAGTGGGTCGTTGTTATATCGTCTATTCCATTATACGATATACGAATCCTTGTCTACTCCAATTACCTTTAATTATGTATATACCGTAGCTTATATTTACATATCATGTACAACAGCTTTGCGCTACATAAAAGCGGACTATATTAACCCAGCGTGAGTCATATTAAATCGTTCCTGCAATAAAGAAAGGAATACAACAGTTCAAGGCTAAAGGTCACGACGTACATTTCTTGTTCACAAACAGGTCTATTATATTCTTAAAGAAATACCCGGATTGAAACCGAATATGGAAAGACATGCCAACAGCATAATGAGTGTTATTTCGACATGTTGATTTAAAGCATGCCAGTGGAATAACGGAATCTCGAATGAGCCTTAAGCACGCATGCACTTTTAATAGATCGATACCAATCCATGGTTTTTATATCTTAAGTCGCGTTAAGATATTTAAAGATATACAATTGACTGATGGATAGATTGGTGTTTAACGCCATACTCAAGGGTATTTCACTTTATATATGACGACAGTTTGTAACAACATTAGAAAGTGACAGTAGCACAACCAAGGCGTGAAGTCAATTGTATTAGCTATTTTGTAAAGGTGTTCCTCCGGATGAATGTATATAAGTATATAAGTACTAATGAATGTATATAAGCTCGAAACATTCTGCCCTTTACCAGAGGGCTTAGGATATACCACAAATTACTTGAAACCGGTATTGGAATATATACTGAAACATGCAGCCAGAACAACCGACTTGTCTTGCATAATCACCGATTTCTAGACATTAATTTTAACCATTGTGTGCATTTCTTTCAATGGTAATTAGACGCTTGAATTGGAAATCTGTATGGATTATAACTTATTGGCAAGATGAAGTCTCGATGTAAGTTCTAACCCCGGTTTCAAGCATTGTGTTCGATGAGTTGTAAATAGAAGCCCTTTGATGTTTAACAATATGAGGTTTAACTTTAGCTATTCAAATAAGAATAAAACACTTCACTTCATTTGGATGACTGTTAGAGTTTTTGAACTGATGACGTTTCGATGCAAACCAAGTGACATCAACACAAAAAACTACATATGCTGAATAAGGAACGAAATACAACGATGAAGGTTTTGGTACAACTACATGTAGGTAGATCAAGGGATTATAAACATATATTGATTATTGGAAGATCATGACCAGATCGGCAGGTGGTATCCATTGTTTCTCTTGAGGCTGAGTTTAAATCTGATGATGATGGTAGCTTCAATAAGCAGCTGGTTTTGATGCTCAATGCTTCGTCCAGGCCCCCGCTCAAACCATCGAGTCGGAAGACAATGATTGATAGATTGATTAATTTGACGTGTTCCAGTCGTGATCTGCCTGTTGTGCTGTGGTCGCGAATGTAGACCAGTATTTTAAGAACGTCTTTTAAAACGCTTTTCAAATTACAGAATAATGCATCGCTTTAGATAACTTGTCAAACTCTTCCGAAAATGCATCGTTATACGAGATAACTTGCCATTTGGGATCCAAAGCGGTATAGTACTATAATAATTGATATGTTTAGTGCACATACACATACAACGTTTGATGTCGACACAAGGCTTTTTTTTATTTACCCAGTTTTATTGGGCATAAGAAGACTACATGCTATGTTCACTGATTGAAATTTAAGTTCAAACATCACAACGGCCCACGCTTTCGTTGTATCGTAAATAGTAGAAACCCTTCCCATATTTTAGGCTATTATGTTACTAGACACAGACATTGTCGTATGCGTTTACCTCCTCATTTGAACACAATTGAAAATTGAGTCAGTGTTTAGCATGATGTTTACAAGGTGTGTATACATTTTATATAGATTCAATCTTACACTGACACACCTGATGCTGTTTTCATCAGTTTGTGTTTGGTGTTTGGCCAAATGTTAATGCAAAGTGACTTCTGGTGTGGCCATTTTCCTGTCGTCCATTCCAGTCGGTACCGAATACATCACGTCCAATACCGAGCAAAAGCAGAGTATACTGAGACCATGCCAGTAAAATGATACTTGAGCAAGACTATGTTGTCCACAACGCGGCAAAACAGCGGGTTATTTTTAACGCCTCCAGTCTGGCTCGTTCGGGTAACCAATAGGTTCCATACATATTTTATAATTTAGGAGTGTTTCCCACGAATAATGTCAACAATTGGTGTTGATAGCAAGTTGTGTTAGTTAAACGCCAATGTTTTGTGTGATGTTTATGTTTGTTTATCTAGAATTTTAAGGCATGGACGTCATGCACTAATGTTATATTTAGTAAAATTTGGTGCACAAGTCAATGGGCAGGGATTATGGAACATTGTTTACTAAGCCTACGAAATAGGAACTTTACCATGTTCCAGTATACTTTCAAATCGTCGTGTCGAACTTAGGTACATATACGGGAAGTTTTCGCGTGGCTTCGGAGATCGCGGGGTAGTTTTTACCATACACCGGCAACGCAAAATTGTCATATACATGTACGTGAAATGCCCTAGAGTACGACGTTAAACACCAATTAAATTATATAAATAACCTTCACCATTTTACATTTCCAACGTGCTATATATATATGTCGTTTTGAGTCACCAGACACGGAAGTAGACAAGTATATTAAAGTTTTTAGAAGATCTGATTGGCCAAGTACGGCAACACGTCATTCTATGTTTCTTATATCAAATATCCCCGAATGGTATTTAATGGCAATTCCAATCCTTGAGATATTAAGGCTGTCCACGTGTTCTACGTCATCTTTATTACACCGTTAAGGAAGCTGATACTTAGCAATTTTTGAAATGTGTAATCACTACCTTTGATATTAGTTTTGTTGTTGGTTCTCTAATGCTGCGAGGAGTTTAAGGACATGGTTTGGTGTCGAACGAATTAATAATAATTTTAAAAACATACATTATCTCTACGAGCATGTTTATGTACCAGTGTTTCTGTGCAACCTACAAGAATGAAAATAGTAACCAAAATACTAGTAGAATAGTACGCTATAGCCTAATTTTTATTGTGGGCTTTAAGATAGGACGAGGAAATTTGAGATTTGTTAGTAAATTTAGAACAAACATCTGTCTCAAAATCATGCCAAGTCCAAGTCCAGCAGTGAGGCCAAGTTCATGGTTATAGTCTACATATGGTTAACAGTCTGTATAGCATTAGCCGGTTGAAGGATGACGGAAATTATTTGTAAATAATCCAATGTTGGAAAGGAAGTAATCGCTAGTAAAAAGTATATCAGGGTATTTCAGTAGATATCTAAATAAACCAGAAACATTTAGCTGTATTGTCTATACACGGGGACTATTTGCTTGGTAGAGTAGGTTCATTTTTCGTTCAGATATATCGTTTGATTGAGATATTTAAATATCTTAAAATGTTTCTTTAAAAAATAAAAGATGTTTGTTTCTATTGGAGCAACGACACTGTATATGAAAATGATTGTTCGATACGGAGATACTTTTTAACTGGCCTGTTACCATATTACAAATGTAATATTTTATTTTTAAACGTGTTAATTTGAAATAAGCAATAATAATTCCGAAATAAAAATATAAAAAAATACCAAAAGTACCTATTTAGCCTATTCTTGAGATATTAGGATATTTACACTGATAGTCAATTCAATGCAACTGTTCCAAAAATTCAGAGCTAAACCTAAAACGTTCAGCTGTGTCTACAAAAACGATAAACCGCATTCACTGCCAACATTTTCCCAAGTGAAATAATTATTGGAGTGAAGAACAGTAGCCATTGTCTTCAGAATTGTTTGATATAAACTTAAAATAACGAAATACTAACATTGATGGTGACACACAGAATTGCCCAAAAAATAAATCTATAATGCTATGTATTCCATGGATAACTCCAGAGATAATTATTCCCGCAGGCAGGAAAATATTTCACAGAACAACATAACACGAGAAACGCCAACAGGCAGTAAACAGGAAAAGATGTACAAATATTAACTATCTGTGATGGTCATACTTTGCTTTTTTTAAAGTTTAACTTTCAGTGCAATATTGAAAAAAATCAATATTCAAACCAGAATCGAACTAAACCTTTTATATTTGACAATAAGTTCGAGTTAGATGCGTTTTGTTTAAAAAACTTATTTTTCACACTATCGGTTCACAGAAAATATGTTTAAGTCACATACGCACCCAAATATTCTGTATTTTGGGTTTTCACAGAATCACATGAATTATATATGTTTTCATCAAAAAGTAAAAATTACAGGTATTCTGTTAATTCTACCCCCAGATTTGAATGTAAAGGTAGTTTAAAAGCCTGGTAAAAGTTTTAAAAAAAACTGAAAATTATGCCATTAATATTAATTGGAAATGTGTCAGTCTGGTGTCACATCTCAGACACACTTTGATGTACCGACGTAACTCCGAGTCAACCGTGTTAGCCACACCGCTTACAAGGTTCAAAATGTTGGCTCGTTACAAACAAGGTCATTCACCGTGGCTGAATCAAATTAAATTCAATTAACTGCTAGATTTCTCCTGGTCCGTACACGCTTTGTACTTAATGAATAATTTTTTATTTTAACGTGACAGTTTTAATTTCTGAACAAACATCAAATCTTGTAAAAACCAAGGCAAACGGAATTAGTTGAAAAATCCTAATTTTGGGTGCGTATGTGACTTTAACAAAATGCATATCTCGTTGAAAGAATAAAGAGATACCGTTAGACTCCGGTACTGCAACTTACGTAGACCGTCGTGTTACCGTAATTTTGTTAAACCATTGAGGCCACTTGAGAACTGTGCGGCATCTAGACAAGTTTTTGAAACGCAATTACCAAAAATCCCAGCGCTATGATCCAGGTTCAATCGCAAGAAAATGAAGTCTGGTCTTTATTCATTTAATGCTTCACGACAGCTGTGACCTAGTTCTGTCGAAATTACGAATCGAAGCTTTGTGTTCGGCGTGAAGGAGAAACTTAATATAGTAACCTACCGAATGTGGGCCTTTGTTTTCCCAATACTACTACCAGAGCCTGATTGAGTCAGTTGACCGTGATAACCTCAACATTAAGCAGGTCAAGAAAGCCTTTAATACCGTTACAAGGTCTTTTGGTCAACTAGGTATCAACAATAGAGTGTGTGTATGTTATTGAATTTTGTTAACAAGCTAGATGTGTTGGACAGTGCGAGAGATGATCGTAAGGATTCTAAGAAATAAATTAAGTTTATAATGATAGCTTTGGCTAGACTGTTTGTGCTTTCAGTCAATTGTCAAACATAATCTGTTCGTGTGACACTCTTCCCAGTGGGTGCTTCCAAAGTAACAGTTTAGTTCTTAAAACAACGGTGATTGTCCCGTGATTTTGAGTAGGGTTAATTTGCAAACTTTACTTAGTGTATGTTGAATAAATGAAACATGTAAGAATATTTCCTTCGCGTCTTGCTATTGGTCGCGTTAATAGTCTTGGCTATCAAAATAAGCTGAAAAATGTTATAATCCGTTTACAAAAACGTGCCGCTCTTCCCTGTAATTTTTAGTAATGGTAAAGTAAAGTTGATGCAATTAAATGTCACATTATCTTGTATTTCCAAGAAGAAATCTCCCTTCGGTGCAATGTAAGGCGTGGATTGTATATCGCTGTTATAGACCTATTACAACACTACATCATTGATTAACACATAGAAACATTGTGTATATTTTGACAGTATATCTAATTAAATGTAAATACAGTCTATAATAGCATAAATTTGCTGGATTTTCAACTTCTTATTCACGTTTCGGTCTAGATTGCCAAACATTCAAGTCTTAGCATCTGGACCGAAAAGTTGCTTTGTTAATTAAACCACTAGTTGACAATTCAACAAATTTATGTTTCGTTACGTTCCCAGCTATAATGTAACACAACAACTACTTAAATAAACAAAAACATGACGAGTAAGATGAATTTTCAACTTCTGGGTATATTGGTAAGCGAAGCTTCGGCCTAGATGCTAATTCCGTTCTCAAATCCAGGCCGAAACGCCACACCCAGAAGTTGAAAATTGTGTTATGTACCCATCTTCTAAATGCTGCTTAAACAAGATAGTTAAATAAAGACTGCGATTATATCAGCGTCACGTATTAGACAAATATACTGCAATATTTTATCTCTTATTAATTTACCCTCTTACAATCTGATCATACGAGATCTCATTCATCCTGAAAGATTGATCTTTGTCACATGGTCGGAACATTTTTTCCGCCTGATTTGGGGGTTCCAAGATTTAACTAGAAATTGATTGTTAGATAATCTTGAATGCGAAATATGTCCAAAACTGTGTGTCTTATCCGAGACTATACTTTATAAAGAAATACCAATCCCTGAAAAAAATATAAACACAATTTCCTGCCAGCATTATAATGTATTAAAGTCTTCGAAAAGGCACGCATAATCAACATACGAAAATGTTGTGTGTGCTTATGTATGAGTACCCGTATACATTTATTTCTTGTAGAATAAAGATACTCGACAAAATATAGATACTTACGAGACAAAGACCATTTTATGTTAAAATCAACAAAAAATATATAATATTTTAGCCGAGAAGCCCTACTTTACATGAATTGCATAAATATTGTGTGTACATCTTTGGCATCGTGTCACAGCTACATAAAATATGAACCGCAGCTAACATTTTGTATTGATCTTTTTAGGAGTTCACAGCACAAAATATGAACTAAAAAGACAGAATTCTTTCAAAGTTCATAATAGTCAACTAAACGGTCACCAAACATAGGAAATAACTATAATTTACGTGTGTTATTGACATGCAGATCTCTTTAGTGAATCGGTCGTTAGCAGAAATATCGATAAAGAAAATACCACGAAAAGCTTTGCCGAGGGCATCAGATGTATTTGTAGGGCATGTCACAACAACCGATATCTGTCGAAGATGAAAATAATACCAGGGGGCATCACGTCTGAAATAATATTAGAGCGTAATTATAGACATCTGTGGAACCTGGAATTGTTGATGTATGTACCTCAGTGGTGCGGCACTGAATATGGTCAAACTTCCTGTAAACAAAACGACAATTTATACTGTTTGTAGAGTTTATCATTTGCTTATTTTTTCCCGTACTATTTTGTTATGTACTTAATTGTATGGCTCATTACAGTGAAAAAGTGCTAAGTGCTCTTGGTGCATCCTTCTAGAGTAATTTACTGCGTAAAGTTTAGGAGAACAAAGACAAGAAGACATAATATGTCATGATAATTCCCATCGTCTTTTACCGTTATTTTGTGTCCAAATTTAATTGTCTAGCAATTTCTTCTTGTCTGGGATTTCTTGGGTAGTCTTAGACATTCCAGTATTCGTTCCCTTTGATATATTAATGCGCAACTTTGTGTCGACCCACACAAACTAGAAGTCTACGAGTTGATTTGGACAACGTTAATAAATAGATTCTGTCAGACTTTATGCACAAGCTCTACAAGTTTTGAAATCACTGTTCCTCCGAATAGAAGTAGGATAAATCTAATCACCGCACTGTATTGTTTTCGTCTATTGTGAGGATGATCTTTCGCGGCCAGCTTTTGTACGATATGAGCTAATGCAGGGAACCGAGCACCAAGACTGCTATTCAGAAAGTATAGTCACGTCGGGTTTCTGTATTCATGTATTGTTTTAACAATAACCTGTAGCTTATATTAGGGAGAGAAATAATGTGTCATTTGATTACTTGATAAAACACCTGGAAATCAGCGTTGGTCGATGTCTCGTTTGTCAGGTCAGTGGTGTTTTTTTGTTTTCTAAGTCTAATGAAGTTGGGGGCACTTTTGGAACATTATAAAATTATTTTTGTATGAGGTAGACCTGGATGTTGATCGCTAAACATTTTACTGAGCAGCGGAGAGAACAAGTAAATTAGCCAATGGTATGTGCCTTTCTTCAAAAATGGGTTGTACATCCCTACACCTCAACATAATGTACTCGTTTAAACCACTGACATCACAGGGGATACCAAATGGCAACCCGATTGGGCTTAAGAAAAAATGTATTAGTTTCTTTAGCTGTTAATTCAACATTTGTACATGCACAAAAACATGAACAAAAACATAATACACTAGAATAATAACAGAAGTCGTGTTTTGTCTCGGGTTCAAGCCTTTATCTTCGCGGAAATTAGAGAATAGATCGATTATTGGACTGGATTGAATAGAGATCAGGACACACAAAAGGCTAGAATAAAGGGTCGGTCGTGGTTGGCAAATAAAAGGCGTCTCTTCTATACTTGGGTGATTATGGGTTACCCTAACACTTCTGTTGCGAAAACAAGTTGATTGATTGATCATAGTTTATCTTGACACAATCAGCGATATTGTCCTAATATTTCTGACAAATCAATACATGCAGCTTTGTAACTTGGCGTTACTTAAGACAAAAACTCCCTAAAAATGTAACACCTGTCCATGTTTGATAGCAGAGAAACGGGGGAAGTTCAGAGCATGTTTTAAACTTAAATGACTCATTTGTCCGATATTGTGATATATATATAGGATCACATTCGAGTCTTGTCAAAACAATTGTGATTTTCGTCATTACAAGTATTAATTTGACATTCGTGATGCCTTGCTTTTTTCTATAACTGCCTCCAAACGTTTCGTAGAAGAAACCCTTGCAGTAATAGGCAGCTTGTGCTTAATCTGTCAAATAGATGACGAAAAATGGGAATTTAAAATTATGGCTGACAAATTAAAATAGAAAAAACACAGTCTAATAACACCTTTGAAGACCGTTCTACTATACCAGTGTTGGCATGTTTTGTTTTCATAACAGATCTCAATAACTAAGATTCACTTTCAGAATTAAAACGCGTATCAAAAAGGCAAAAAAAGAATAAGAAAACCAGATAAACAAACCTTACTGTAAATTGTCTAGTCTATCGGGAAAATACTGGAATACGATACTAATTATAATTTAAGCACGATTAGCAACAATTTGCTCAGTACTAAAATCAGATGAATCTCCCAACATATAGCGCATAATGTGTACATAAAGCGTGCGAAAATCTTCACTGCAGACATAAACAAGAAACAAAACCGACTTGGACAAGAAACACGATGGATTTGACGGATAATTCAGCCTTCTTTCGAGCGTGTGCATCCAAGACTACATGAATGTGTTTTATTTGCCACTTGACTTTTGACATAAACTGTATTTGTCCCGTTTAGGTGACGTAGAACGCCTGTGTGTCTTACGTCGTACTTAGGGAAGAGTGAACTCAGAACTACCAACTTAGGGTCCGTAGTTTCTGTGTTATAATACGGTATTTGTTATTGCCCTGCTACTCTTAATAAAGATTGTGATATTGTCTCGTAAATATGTTAAGCTATTCTCATTGCTTACGTTATTCTGTTAATGGACCCGAACAGTGACGTACATGTACATAGGTGCATTGCCTTATTTGGGCATACCGATGTATCATCTGATACTACTTTCATTCGCCTGTTTGTTTAGTGTTTTGCCAGAAGGTATCTCGAAGGGTATGCTGTGTCCTTCTTAACAGGGACAATGTCTCCCATTTAAGTGGGTACCGAATACATCATGGCTAGATACCCTGATTCCGTGTGTGCTGACACCTATTCTAGCTGAAACGTTGTTGACCACCAAAGGGCAAACAGAATAAATATTTTAACGTATTCAAGTTTTTTTTTTATATATTTCGACATTTTCATGGTTACATTTATGTGTTATAGTGTTAGATCCTTTAACTTGATTGGTATCAATTATGTTTGTAATTAGTTTATTTAATTAGGCCTTCATATCTATCCAATGTTAGACCAACATGGTTAAAATATACTAACTTCCATACAACGGACGTAAGATATGAGCTAAACCACACAAAACAGGAGCAGCCTTAGCTAAATGAAATAGGAAGTAATACATATAATATATGTAATATGAGTAATCAGTCAAGGGCACATTAGACTTCTCGTGAGCAATGATTGGTCATAGACTGTAATACGTCATTCTGCTATCTTATAAAACTTTGAACACGACAATGGTTATTGGTTGCGCCAATTATTGAGCCAGCCAAGTAATACACCTGATCTCCTTCATCTTTCTTGCAATATTGAAACAGCTGGCACAACACCTGGGACTTAAAGTAGAATAATACATTTTACTATAGATACTGTGAATGACAAAGTGTAAATAAAATTGTAAAGTTTGCTTTGTGCTGCATAAAATCGCTGTTCGATTATCTTTTAAATGTTTGTATTGTTTGACACTTTCTGCGTACATTTTTGCTGTTCGGAATCCACTAGAATTGACATGAAATTCCATTTTATTCTGATACAACATACATACCTATACATTTAATGCGCACGCGAGTGCGCGAGATTTAAAATGGTGTAACAACTATTTGTTATTTATAGCTCTTACGTGATGTTTATCTGTATTTACAATTGTGGATTCATTTTCTAGTGACACATTCATAGCAAGATTGGACGAAAAATATATAGATCTTTAAGAGTTATCTAGGAGTGTAATGTAGTAATAAAACCAAATCAGATGTAGTAATAAAACCAAAGTAAGGTAAAAAAAAAAAACTTTTTAAATCCGGAATTTTATCGACTGTTTATTGTTGAATAAATCTACTTCATCGTTAACTTTGGAAAAAGAGAAAACACAGGATGGTTTTCACGCTAAGGTTAAGCAGAAAATACGTGGAGGTTTGAAAGCAATTTTTAGAGTAAATGTCCAAGCCTAGCTATCGTGGTAAGGTCCGCGTAAAGCTGCTAAGTCAACATATATGCAGTCAACCCATAAATCTTCTTTCTTTTTTGTTGCATGCTTATGACTGAAAAAACACCTATAAATGGTCCACTCTTGGAAGGAAGTAAATACTTCAAAGTAATAATACAAAATATCCATAACTCTTTGGCAGACTGGTCCAAATTGAAGTTCAACTAATGTAGTTTCCGTAAAATACTCTTTGTGTACATCTCTTCGGGTGACCATTTGAAAGGTTTGCTCACAAAGAGGATTACGCCATGAAGACAATTATACAGTTAGAGAACTTGCCCTTGCAAGATTGTTCTCCATTATCTTATAACGTTTAAACTGACAAGTATAAGCATCGCCTCTCAATTGTACGCACCAAGCAACTTCAAAATGTTCTTGAAGTG
>JAVFBZ010146186.1:7744-20255 GCA_032466195.1 Katharina tunicata | reverse complement strand
CTTTTCAGAATTCTTACGAGGGTGTCACGAAGAAAAAAGATTTGTCACGAAGAAATAAAATGTGTTCTCAGAATTCTTACAAATTGTAACGATGAAATAAGATGTGTTCTCAGAATTCTTACAAATTGTCAAGAAGAAACAAGATGTGTTTTCAGAATTCTTACAAATTGTCACGGTGAAATAAGATGTGTTTTCAGAATTCTTACAAATTGTCACGAAAAAATAAGATGTCTTTTCAGAATTCTTACAAATTGTCACGAAGAAATAAGATGTGTTCTCAGAATTCTTACAAAGTGTCAAGAAGAAGTAAGATGTGTTCTCAGAATTCTTACAAATTGTCTAAAAGAAATAAGATGTGTTCTTAGAATCCTCACAAATTGCCACGAAGAAAGAAGATATGTTCTCAAAATTCTTACAAATTATCACGAAGAAAGAAGATGTGTTCTTAGAATTCTTACAAATTGTCAAGAAGAAATAAGATGTCTTTTCAGAATTCTTACAAGGGTGTCACGATGAACTAAGATGTATTTTCAGAATTCTAACAAGGATATCACGAAGAAATAAGATGTGTTCTCAGAATTCTTTCAAATTGTCACGAAGAAATAAGATATGTTCTCAGAATTCTTACAAATTGTCACGATGAAATAAGACGTGTTCTCAGAATTCTTACAAATTATCACGAAGAAATACGATGTCTTCTCAGAATTTTTACAAATTGTCACGATGAAATAAGATGTCTTTTCAGAATTCTTACGAGGGTGTCACGAAGAAAAAAGATTTGTCACGAAGAAATAAAATGTGTTCTCAGAATTCTTACAAATTGTAACGATGAAATAAGATGTGTTCTCAGAATTCTTACAAATTGTCAAGAAGAAACAAGATGTGTTTTCAGAATTCTTACAAATTGTCACGGTGAAATAAGATGTGTTTTCAGAATTCTTACAAATTGTCACGAAAAAATAAGATGTCTTTTCAGAATTCTTACAAATTGTCACGAAGAAATAAGATTTGTTCTCAGAATTCTTACAAAGTGTCAAGAAGAAATAAGATGTGTTCTCAGAATTCTTACAAATTGTCTAGAAGAAATAAGATGTGTTCTTAGAATCCTTACAAATTGTCACGAAGAAAGAAGATATGTTCTCAGAATTCTTACAAATTGTCACGAAGAAAGAAGATGTGTTCTTAGAATTCTTACAAATTGTCAAGAAGAAATAAGATGTCTTTTCAGAATTCTTACAAGGGTGTCACGATGAACTAAGATGTGTTTTCAGAATTCTAACAATGGTATCACGAAGAAATAAGATGTGTTCTCAGAATTCTTTCAAATTGTCACGAAGAAATAGATATGTTCTCAGAATTCTTACAAATTGTCACGAAGAATTAAGATGTGTTCTCAGAATTCTTACAAATCGTCACGATGAAATAAGACTTGTTCTCAGAATTCTTACAAATTATCACGAAGAAATACGATGTCTTCTCAGAATTTTTACAAATTGTCACGATGAAATAATATGTGTTGTCAGAATTGTAACAAAATGCCACAAGGAATTAAAATGTGTTCTCGGAATTCTTACAAATTGTCACGATGAAATAAGATGTGTTTTCAGAATTCTTACAAATTATCTCGAAGAAATAAGATGTGTTCTCAGAATTCTTACAAATTGTCACGTAGAATTAAGACGTGTTCTAAAAATTCTCACAATTTGTCACGATGAAATAAAAGGTGTTCTTAGAATTCTTACAAATTGTCACGCAGAATAAGATGTGACCTTAGATTTCTTACAAAATGTCACGATGAAATAAGATGCCTTCTCAAAATTCTTATAAAGTGTCACCTTGAAATAAGATGTGTTCTCAGAATTCTTACAAATTGTAACGATGAAATAAGAGGTGTTCTCAGAATTCGTTAAAATTGTCACAAGGGTAATAAGATATGTTCTTAGAATTCTTACAAATTGTCACGAAGAATTAGGATGTGTTCTCAGAATTCTTACAAATTGTCATAAAGAAATGAGATGTGCTCTCATAAATGTTACAAATTGTCACGAAGTTATAAGATGTTCTCAGAATTCTTACAAGCTCACTCACTCTTACTCGCTCTAACTCATTTTAATATATCCCACTCATTCTCGCACACTTAAGTCTATCGCTCTAACTCCAACTTAGTTATAACGAAAGATGTCAGGAACTATAGCTCAATATACAATTATATGTAGAGTTGTAAAAATAGAATTAACTCCTTTAAGTTTAAAGGTCATGTTTAATAAAAGAATACAAATTGAAAACTTTGTTTTTGCTACTTTTGACATTTGAAACTCAGATATGTACTTAAAGAAATTATTGAAAGACGAGAGATGTTTTACTTTCTGACAAAAGGGATCTATCTGTAAGCTAGGCAGATTGTTGTTATGGCTGTTCTAAAGACACTATCCTCCGACAGGGCCTTGTGCCTATGAAGTTTGTTATATAAACGCAATTTGTAGTAATTATTTTTTTAGTGAAATACTAAAGGTGTTTCAGCAAATGTAAATAAATACTTAATTGATTGCTTAGCAAAAATGCTTAGTGTCTAACCTTACCTTAAGTTTGTCGATGAATTTCTGATCTTCGTTTAAAATGGAATGCGTGCTGGGATATGTTCTATTCTAATGTTTAGCTATACTTATATACAAATATAGCCCAAGCTCATAATTTGACATTTACCAGGCGTATGTCCCCGGGGTGGTGGTTGAGTCAACCATCGTCAAGAATACACGCTCTGCTTAAAAAAATACTTCCGTCAAATTATAAAAGAAAACGTTATAGGCCTGTTTCAAAACATTACTTGAAATTTTACAACTCCAATAATTTAATTCGTAAATTGCAACAGATTGTTATACTGCTTATTAAGTTATTTTAGAAGAAGTTGGTGTATCCAATCTATAATGACAAGTAAAAAGTGTATGTTGTATCAAACATTTTCGTTTATTATTTTGAGGGAAATATGGAAGCCGTTAAAGACCACATCGATTCACTTTATGAGGCGATGCTGTGATGCACGATACTGCGCCACCATACGACAGGCAACAGCAGCGCACCATGGCATTGCAAATGCCATGGCAATTTGACCTTAACCGGCCCCTGTGCACAATTGTTAAGCTGCTTTCATATATAGGCGTAGTTTGTGTTAACATTTTAACTTGAACACAGAGGTTTCGCGGAAAAGCTCTGGGCTATTTTTTTTAGCTTTTTTTGCAAATTCATGAGCAGTGATGTGAAACGAAAACATTAGCATTAGCTTTTGTAAGGGCCGCCTGTTTTATTATTATTTTTTAAATATATATACTGCTGTTAGAACAATAAGAATTATTATTTATTAAGAGGGTAGCGCCGAGGCTCAGTTCTTCTCGGTTTTCCCCCATGCAAACACTGCATGGCAACGCGAAGTGAATCAATGTCAAACTTCTTAAGCGCACATTAATAACCAATTCAGCGAGCAATGCATAACACTTCGTTGTCAAAATCTTGTTTAAAAGTGTGTTACTCGTTATATTTTAAATCCAAAGGCTGGACAGTTTTGTTTTTGTTTTAATACCCATGTTTGACTGATTGGTGTATACCCTGCTCAATGAACCACACACATATATTTCCGGCTCCGGTCGTGCCGTGCCTCAGTTGGTGGAACTCTGGACCGCTGAGTCTCCTTTACCGTACCCGAAATACGTTCGATTCCACATGTCGACCGTAGGGATTTTTGTAAGATTTCCACCATACACTGGCAACGTGAAGTCGTTATATAAGTGAAAACCTTGATAAAGACGTTAAACACCAATCAGATAAATAAATAAAGATTTCCGGTTTCACCCCGCACAGGTATATAGCAAGACATTTTGTAACTATATTCAAGCATTATCTAGCTTTTCGTCGTAGAGTTGTCTGTTGCCTTATCTTTTGCTACAACTGTTTTTCAATGTGACTCTAGCATGTGCCAGGATATGTAGATACCCGGAATGAAATAAAATCCAGGAATGAAATAATAAATTCAATCCCGTTAGACTGACTACCGGGAAGGTAATAAACATATTGTTTATATTTCATTCCCGGTAGCAATGGCAACGGGTGGCTGGGTTGGAGCCTACTGTGCCCTGCTGCTCTCTGAGTTAAGATTAAGATTAAGCCGATTTGTTGTGGTGTACTGGTTTTTGTAAGGCAAATGCATCATGGCGTCTTCTGTGTTGCCAGCATCGTTTAGGGTGGGTTCCTCCATCGATTGGGCTGGCACGCCGTCATATATCAGTTAAATAAAGTTATGTACGGCGTAAAACCCCAATCAAACAAAAACAAGCAATTGGACATTTTAAATCAATGTAAATAAAGGTTAAGTCAATATTTATAAAAATCAATTTCAGTGTCGTCGGTCATATCTTGGTAATGCCGGACTTCATAATGAGACAGCGGGTGGTTGAGCGGGAGCCTCTCTGAGCTTAGGATCTGTCGAATCCAATAACACGTTTTCATCAATCCAATAACACTATCATTTCAAACTGGGTAGAACCTGTTGAATTGCTACCCGGTATGAAAGAAAAAATGTTATTTCATTCCCGGTAGGCTGCCTGTCGGAAATTGATTTCATTCCGCGATTTTAGTTCATTCCGGGTATCTATAATGGGACTGCGAATACGCCTTATGTCGCCAGTTTGTTGGTCATGTGATCAATAAATCACGTTTGACCTATTACAATATTATTTGCTGCGGTAGACTGCGGGAATTGACTAACTTATATTTTAACTAAACTAGCTTTTGATCTGATAAGTCGGTTTATTGTTGTGGCTATTGTTTTTATAATTCGGTTGTGATAAGTCGGTTTATAATTGTCACAATTCGGGTTAAAGTTGTAACTGTAGTTGTGAAAATTCGGTTTAAAGTTGTAACTATAGTTGTGATAATTTAAAAGAATAGACAACTTTTGATAACGTGTACTATGGGTAGACAGCCTCCTTTTATCTGATTAGAAAATACTATACTTTAGCTTTCGAAAGTACTGTTATGCTTAGTAATCGTCCAATCGTTCAAAGTCAAATCACTCTCAGTTTTGATAGTCTACATCGACCCCAGATAATTTTTAGCTAATCAGAACTTTTTGCGAAGGCTATGGATAGCTTCTGTTTCCGGCCTGACGTCACTTAATCCCAATCCCCAATTCTAATTAATTGTTGTCAAGCGTATGGTGTACTTTTTATGCACTTTTGGCGCATTTTGATAAATGGATTTGGTACTGGGACATTAGTAGGCCTATACACATTGAAGACGTGTAAATAGGGATAATTTTAACCAGCCTTCGACTCGTCGTTGCCGCACGGTGCAGCGTTTGGCTGCAAAGACTAAGGCCTCGCACTACAAGTTGAGACACGGATGACGCGTACTGCTGTTAAACATGTCGGATTTCATTAGTTGTCAATCTTACACTTTCGACAAGGTGTTGTAAAATTATGGTGGTCTGATTAAAAGAATCTTTACCGAATTTTTCACTTGTTGACCAAATTCTCTGCATATAGGTATGGGTTAATAATGAGTTTTCTTTTCCTTTAAGAATCTCTGACTCATGAAACATATAAATAAAATAAATGAAATATATATTTTAATATTATCTGTAAAATATAATGCTACTGACATTTCTTGATCAATTTGATCTTAAACCCAATTGCTCTATTCTGAACGTTTAGATTTCATCTACTTCTGGAGCACTTTGCTTCAAACTCCTTAGAGTAATGTATCTCAATGGGAACAAACCCCTTTTTTTTTTAAATCTTGTGATCATTGTACGCGAGACTTTCACAGCGTCAGAAAAAAACTTTAGCCGCAGCAGCATTCGAAAATAATTAGCATGTTTGATCGCTGCGAATTTCACGGCAAATTTATACGCAGCCAAAAATCGAATACACAGCCCTTGACTTATACGAAGCGAAATTCCCGTATACACGCACAGTGAAAATAAAATTACCGTTATGAGTCACCCCATTTACATACTGAATTTTATTTGGAAATGCCAATAGTTTATAATTAATCCTGCGGTTCCACGTCTTGTTCAGCATTATTTCACAGCTGAGGGATTAACATCTGCAATCCGCAGAAGGATGTTGCGCCATGACAGTTGCAGTGAAAACATTACATATATGTGACCAGAAATTGTAGAAGTTAAGTATCTTCAGGTAACTTAATACAATTTTTCTATATATCTTTGGCAATAACATTCTTGGTAGTGCGTATCGCCATCCTCATTCAATTATATTATTGTATTATCGTTCAATGAAGACACAAGATGTGTTAACACATACCTCAAAAAGATAATTATATAAAAGCAAGCCATTTTGGTAAAGTCAACAATTTAATATTTTATACAATGCCATAGATATACAATATTAAATAGCCACATTTCGTGTTACAAATCGGTATTCACAATATTCAATAAATTATACATAAATTTTCACATTCAATCACTGTTTATCGCCCCTTGACAAAATATTTTTAAAGAAAAGGAGAAATGACACTGGTGATGTCCTGGTGTAAAAACGAACATTAGAATCACTGCTCCTCTACTCCAACTTATATTGGCCATTTATTTAAGAATAAATGGACTGGTATAGATTTAGCAGGGCAGCTGTTTTAAATTTAAAAGACATTCTTCCGAAGATGTTATAACAGAAACTGTCGATGTTCTCATAAAAGTCATATTTCGAGCGCTTTTTTCTCCTACGGGTTTGTTAACTCCCTGGATTTACCCTTCGAAACGCTTAGGGCCGTTAGCGGAGGAATAGGGCGTAAAGTCACATGAATAGTGTTTAGAACAACAACTAATAGGAATGTACATCGTCACCCATTCTGTTGCATTTTGGGAAGGACAAAAGGAGAGAACCGATTGGAAGACGTAGTTGTCTGACTCGCAATAGTATCTCTGAAACTGGATCTCGCTTTTGGGGAAGCTGGCATGATTTCTAAAAAGAAAAGAGTAGAGAAATGCGTTTTAGTGAAAACGATTTCATAGTTGGATTATGGAACTCCGTACAATGTTCCTTTTAACACAATATTACGATACCAATATTTTACTCTTGTTAGCTTTCGCCTATCCTTTTTCAAACTGAACAGTCTTTACCTTGTCTTTGGATTATTGATACCCGCTTTGCACTGCCTCCATTTAGTAAATTGAGTAAATTAGAATATTAGCCAGCTTAACTTTGTTCCTCATCTTAATCCATGATAAAAATAGGTGGTCAAATATTTGAACAGGGGGGCAAGTTAAGTAGCGATATTTCCTTACACTCAATCTTGCACTGAATCGTGTCTTTATCTTAATACACAATATAAGCGTTAGCATATATTTTTTTAAAAACTTACGTGGCACATTCCCAGTAATTAACTTCGTCTTCCTCAAATAGATAGCATACATGTCCTGCTTCGCTCATTACACTTCTTATTGTCTTCTCTACCGAACGACATACAGACTTCTTGTTAGTTGGTGCCAGAACAGCAACGTCTACCTGTCTGAAAAAAACAAAAAACATGGTGGTTTACTTTACGGAACACTGGAAAAAATCATTTATTAAGGCGATATGTCTTCTCCCATAGTGCAGAACCTTCATCGGAGGAACGTGTAGTGTATATTTATTTAATAAGAACTATCGTTTCATGTCAATGTTTCTCGAGGAAGTTTTGGTCTTACTAAATCTTAACTGACATGACGATAAAAATAACCGTCATCATGGTAACTAAGATTGATTGACACCAAGTACAAACATGATTTCAAAATAATAACTAAACACTTGTGAATGACAAAAACATAGTATTCAGTGCTCACCTCTTGGAGCGACCTTTTCCGGCGCTTGCCCCACGTGGAGGAGCCACACCTTGACCTCCTCCTCGTCCGTCAGCATTACGTCTAGCGTCACGAGCAGCGTTTTGTTGACGTTTTGCTGAAAGGTATAAACGTTCGTCGCTACTCAGTCTCGATTGTGCTCGCGCCCTGGCCTCCCTGGAATAAAGCAATATGTTATTATAAGAAAGGGCTTTGCTTTTCTTGCTTGTAACAGTTTTGTTTGTCATTTGGTGTGGTACTAAAGGGCTCTTCACTCATAATGAAGCTGGGCTGTAGGGAAATACCTTGTCTCCCTTTGCCACTTAAAGTTCTGATTGTTGTATTGTTAGCTAAAGAGAGCTCGAACTCTCGGACGATGAAGGGAACTGAGGTACTAAAGCATTAGATGCTGTACTGATTCACAATGTATGCGGACCAAATGTGCATATGTATTTAATTAGTTCGAACAACGTTGAAAAATCACAGACAGGAATTTAACAAAAAAGGATAATTTTTCTTGCGATTCTTTCTGTATTTGCATATCATAGTGCAGATAACGAAACCTATATACTTACGCAACTTCGGCTGCCGTTGCGTCTAAGATGGCGGGATCCCTAAAGGGCTGCTGGAAAGATAGAGGGCAGTACGTCTTTCCTAAACCCCCAGGGGACAAGGGCACAAGACCCGAAGCTGGTAGAAATGGGTTACTGGGTAATCTGTTTGCATTTAATCCCTTTGGAAGTATTCTTGAAAGTGAAGGGCGGCTTGGTGGCGGCAATTGACCCATGGCTGCGGCCAATATTCCCAACAGAAACACGCTGACTCTTATCTGAAATTAGAATAAGAATTGAAGAAATAGTTGAATTGAATCGGTGAACTGGTGTACGTGGTATACTATGGTTGTTTCTAATGACCGTTCGACCAATTGATAACATGGGTCCCTTAGTTTAATAATAGCCGATATAAGGACCGAAACGTGAGCAGATAAATGTACAGTTTATAACTTTTATGTTATCAGAAATCAATTCAAAAACAGTCTTAGCTAATTACTTATTGTGGGGAGACTACAGAATCCGCTTAAACTCTTTATACATGGCTATACTCCTGAACATTATGAAAACATTTATGACAAAAAGTTAAATTTACATTTTTCGAAGGAAAAGCAATTCTAATACTGTGAAGATGTTTAGATCCATCTTTACACTCAGTGTTCCTCGGATAAACCGTGGGTAGTGTATTGACAAGATTTGTTAAATAGATAAATTCAATGTTTGTGAAATTTAGAAAAAACAATTTTCGAAATCCTTGCGTTAAATTTAACTTGACCTAATTGTTTCTAGCATTCTGAAGGATAGAGAGAGCTTGACTTTAAAGTATAACTCAATATAAACAGAAATCATTAAGATGAAAAGACGAACGTATAGGTGGTTTTTCTTACCAGGTAGTCCATATTTGTTCTTGTATATCACAATGCCAGCAGTAAGAAAGTGAGAAGGTTTACTGAGCAAATATCGTTAACCAGTCTTATATGTTACTGTTGTAGCCGAGAGGCGTGGCCTAGCAATGACAGCCGTCATGGACTCTTAGCCAATCGTCAAGCGAAGAGAACAAATTATTTGGAGCTAAGGTTTGCTTTTTTTTTATTTATGCTGACATTTGGGTAAATTACTATAACGATAAAATGGGGTGGCGTAAATATGGCTCGGGGCCAGTTTCAAAACTGCTGATCGGAACATGACAGTCTTTAAAAAATATTTTCACTCCAGTGAACTTACGTGCCTTAAGATTTAACGTAGGCTTTTGTTTCGTCATGGAACGTTTGTCCAATTAATATACAGTTACAGACACTGGCCTACTTTTAAAAAACAACATAAAATTGATTAAAAAGTGTAATCGGCATTTAATGTAAAGTACAGAAACATTTGATGCCTAACCTCACAATGTGACGTCCCAAATCCGGTTTGCTGCTACACAGATTGTGTTTTTTTTATAAAAAAAAAAATAAAAGACGAAAAAAAAAGATTAAACAATACGTTCCTATTTCTAGTATGTTATTGGTTCGATTAAAATATGTAAAAAAGATGCTACCAGAAATATCTTATGTTTATATTAGTGTTTAAAGTTTTTAAGAAAAGAGATTGCTAATGATTGGCTATTCGTCTAGAGTTACAAAAAAAAATGAATGGTCTTCTTTCTTATTGAAGAAAAAATATAGATATTTTCCCAAAGTCTAAACAGTTCCTGGTCCCTACAACTGTGTTGATTTTAAGCTTGATTAGTGTTTTGCGCTGCTGTGAATATTGTTACGCATATTTATTAAACAATACAGTATTTTCTGTTCATGAGATATTTTGATACAGACAAGCTTATATTCACAGATTGTACAGCTGGCACTTTAAAACTGGCGGTTCCAGTATTTAGAGTGATGGTCACCACCCTGAATCGATACAGCCACACACGATTACAGTATTCAAGGTGACGGTCACCACCCTGAATCGATACAGCCACACACGATTGCAGTATTCAGGGTGAGGTCACCACCCTGAATCGATCCAGTCACACACGATTACAGTATTCAGGGTGAGGTCACCACCCTGAATCGATCCAGCCACACACGATTACAGTATTTAGAGTGATGGTCACCAGCCTGAATCGATCCAGTCACACACGATTACAGTATTTAGAGCGATGGTCACCAGCCTGAATCGATCCAGTCACACACGATTACAGTATTCAGGGTGACGGTCACCAGCCTGAATCGATCCAGTCACACACGATTGGCACATATATGCTGAGGTAGTATTTTCGTTTTTGGGGATAACAGAATCTGTTCAGTATCAGAGAGTGTTATCCCCAAAAAACGAAAATACTGTTAACGGTCACTTTCTAAACGACACAAAAATACTGTTAACGGTCACTTTCTAAACGACACAAAAGTATTGTTCATACGCTGATGTATTTAATCACCGCCTCAGAAGCCAGGCTTTCATAGGAGCATCAAAACTTTCACATAACCGATCTAACCATGGGGACTGGCTTAATCTCCCTTGAACTTATTTGTGAAAAGGAAACATATGACCAAAAAAATTCAAATGAAGCACAGAGTGGGGGTTATATATTAGTTTAATGTATTAATGAATGGACAAACAAACGAATGACCGGTTGGAAGTACAGAGACGGACGTAACGGCGTAACAATCAGTCAGTCGGTCAGTCAGTCAGTCAGTCGGTCAGTCGATAAACCATTTAACAGCAACTACTGACATTTATTTATAACTTCATTCATGTATTTATTTTACGCATGTAATCGTTTACTGGGTCATATGGGTGTCACAAAACCCTTAAACAGCTCTATAACAACATAGGCAATGTGGAAAACAACGAGGAATTCTTTAATGTAAAAATATATACAGGTCAAGGAGAAAAACAAGCAAACACTACGTCACATCATAACGGTATAATTAGTAAGTAAGCCAAAATATGTATTTTTTTATTTTATTTAGTGAGATAAGGTTTTATTTTTTTAAAAACTCAGCATTAAGTAATGATATAGGTGGGTCCTGCACGGTACCAATCAAACGGCAACATTCTAAACAAACAAAAAAAACTATTTTTTGTTGACTGCCGATTAGGTTTTTCAAATCAGTTTTGAATAAACTCATGACGAGTTGGAATTACTTTACAAGTATGTAAACGATAAGCAAACTCTTGTCAGCATTGCTGAGATTGGGCTGACGTAGTGATCGCCTGGGGACAAGAAGGGCAAGGATGGCTCGATTCGCTTCGTTAAATATTTGCTTCTCAATTATTTCATTACTTGAGCGATTTGACGACCCTTTAAGCCAATGAGAACTAAGCTGTCTGAAATTTTCTTAACCATTTTAGCTCCTCCCATTTATTAACTTTGATTATAAATGCAAAGTTTTGCTTCGGTATGACAGAAATCTGAAAAACCTCCCCGAGAGACTAGCACAAAATGGCGTTAAAGGTAAGAGTGGAATTACGTTTCTGTTATGGCCGTAGTTAAGTGATTGTTTTATAACAATTCGGTTAAATTTTTTAGCGCTTTACTTTGATTTATTTTTCCGGCTTAATGGGCAATTTTTACAAATATATAAAACAAATCGTCTGATTTTTATCAACGTTGTACTTACAAGCCCAATTCAAGGAAATTTCTATAAAGGGGTATTCGACACAACGTCGATGCTTCTTTAAGTTGTTCGTTAAACTAAATATTTGTATATTTAATATCAGTTCTTTTCGTCGCGATAATCTTTGTCCAATAAAAAGAAAGGGTTCGAAACAGACTAATTTTCTGTTACAATGTTGTTGATTTATTTTACAATCTGGAGCTGTTGCTTTGGCCGATGTCCAGTATATCTCTTTCTAACGCTTTTGCTTTACCGTTTCTATTCTTTTCAGTTGAAAATATGGGTGTTAGTGGTTGCGTACCTAGCGAATTTTGCCTCAGTACAGAGTACACTTTTTAAATTTTGTGATTTAACGCCAAGTGGTGTTTTCGTGGACCCCCTCATTATCCCTGAAGAGGCACTTAGCGATTCACAAAGAACATTTCCAGCGTAAGTTAACATTATTTTCAAATATGTGATAGTCTTGTCACTGTCCAATTTAACAAAGAACATATCGGGCATAAGTTAACACTATTTTCAAACATTTGATAATC
>JAVFBZ010146175.1:3827-20257 GCA_032466195.1 Katharina tunicata | reverse complement strand
ACTGATTCCACAAGCCGCTGATTTTGGATGTTCAATTTAAGCAGCTATATAGCCTAGGTGAATCCGTTGATATTATGGGTCAATTTTCACTACTTTAATTTTTGGGTTTATAACAGGTATAAATGAAGCCCTGTAGGCCTACATGTATATTACTTGGCACTCAAGAGTGGCTTTTGGGTATTTCTATAAGAGAGCAATGAGCTTTAAAACCTGCTTGAAAGTCGGTTGCAATATGATGTATCATCGCAGTTATGATGCAAAAGGAAGTCAAGGTCACATCTGTTCCAATTACCTGTAACGGTAACATTTTGAGGACGTTACATGGCTTGTGTATTAACTACAGAAGTCCTTCGTACATTTCATCTCCAGTTTGCTGGAAGAATCGTAGACCAGAATATAAGATTATATGGTACTATGCTACATTGATAAGCTTACTATATATATGTATTTTTGTCAAGTGAAATTACACTGTCACAGTGATATCGAATATTTAAAACTGATATATACATGTATCATCTCATGATCTAGGTTAATCTCAGAGACCAGTTTCTGGATAGATCTTTAATAATCTTAAGTTATATATTTGGTATGTGAATCTCACCTTCAAAGAGCTCCTAAGTACTTAAAATGTGTAACCAGAAAGGGTTTGGTTATAGAGTTTAAAGAATTTTTTTTATTTTCCACATCACAAGTGAAGAACCACAAGCCCAGCTCCATCGCAAAAATAACGTAACTTGTCGATTTTTTATTTTTTTCATTTTTTTTTGTACAACTAGGATTCTAATGTAAAATATAATCTGTTATGAACAAGCTTTGATCATTCCAAATTACAGTCAGACTCAAAATACACTGTGCGGTCACCAAAACATGATGATCCACCATAACTCTGATTGTTGATACTTGGCCATGGATCTTGAATTATCTGTTTATTCACACATACATGTACATTGTACTGAAGGGTGACGTCGAACATCACTCTTTCCCTATTAGAGCAAGCAATGAATGCCATAAATTAATAATGTGAATAGGCAGATGGTTTGTATCTTCCTACTGTATGCCAAGTGCTTTGTCAATTAAGAGAGGAAACTTGTTTGTTTACACTCTTTGATTACTGTCTTTTTGTACCTTGTTTCGTGATCAGTCCATCTTGAAACTTCTTATCCATTGTCGTCTTTGTGGTGTGAGGTAGGTTTCTTTCTTCTATCCCGCAGCATACCAGCAATATGTGAAAATAACCTTAAGAACGGAGTTAATTGTATCAGAACAAATATAATGTGAACGGACTGATCAGTATCACTAGGCTGTTTCTGGTACTGTATATTGGCATGTTTAATGAATCAGCTGCTTATCCAGCTCATTCTCTGATGTTATCAACTCATGCATAATAAATACAGATTAAATTTTTCGTTTTGGACTATCTCTGTGGAAAGCTTAATTGGACACTAATATGACAAAGCTTTGGTAATAATTAGTGATTCATCTGGACACACCCTGCACAGCTGGTCACTCTAGTGTTCACCTGAAAAGATTGGGGTTAAAGACCAGCTTTATACCTTTGGTGACTCTACATCCATTCATTATCTCTGGTATCCAATTCTGTAAGCATGCATAAACACTCTATTTATGGTTCCGGTTGCTCTAAATACTTGATAGTGAATCTCCTTGTTTGTAGCTATAGCCTTAGAAGACAGAAATCAATACTGGGTCAGATATTCTGGAAGCAGGAATATATAATACAGGTTTCATTGTAAGTCTATCATGTTATTTCTAGACACCATATTTGAGCCATGTTCTGGCTTCCTCCTTTGCCTGTCAGTAGACATGGTACAGTATTCATTGTTAGTATAGACTTTAATAGAAGAAGTTAATTTTAAAGAATATTTGGTTATGCAAGCCTCATTGCATGACTGTACTGATCTAAATCATTTCAGTACATGATTACATTTCAGTAACTCCACAGGTCAGTAATACAGATTACTGAAATTTGAATAGGGGTCATACTGGTATGGTGAATCAATTTTAACCACATATCAAATTAGCATAGAATAAAATAAATCAAGCTGTTGAGTTGAAATTTCGCATTTATTATTCCATTGTCAGTCAAACGCGTAATTTTGTTATATCACTGTATGTGTTAACTTCCTTATACATGTATATATAGTTAAAGTAGTTGACTGTCCGATAGCCTGATGTGGTTTTCCTCAGTATAATACATGAATATGAACTCGTACTTACAAGTATTGTTCTTTAGTTCTGCTGCCGGCTGTATCTTCTTCTTTGTCATTTGACTATTTCTGGATTAATCCTTTTGTGGGTTGGTCATCTCTTTAATAGCCAGTGTGTTTTTGACAGTTGCTATGGTGATAAATCTTGACTGGGTTATATCTTCATGTAAGTACAGTCACTAGTAACTATAGACATAGTCTCTACTAGTTTGTTAATGCTTGTACAGTGACAAGGCAGATGATGAGGGGATAAAGGTAAAAAAAAAAACTATCATAGTGTTTGTCAAGACCTGATTTGGGCCCAAACCAGGACGTTTTTACGAAGGGTAGATGAAAGGGTTTCTGTATCGGCAGGAGAAGGTTTCATGTTTTTTAAACTCCTGTTGGATAGCTTCTGAAGTATAATGACAATGACTGATTTTGAGCAAAGAATTCCGTGGTGTGACTCAGATGGTCGAGCATCAGACTGCTGAGTCCTGTTCACAACTCAGAATAGGTTCGAATTCCCTCGAGGACCTTAGGTATATAAGTTTTTCTGTGATTGTGAAGATCTTGGGTGGTTTTTACAAGGTTTGTTCCCAGTTTTCCAATCATGTAAATGAAGTACACTTGTGTATGACGTTAAACACCAATCAAAATAAATATATGAAAGAAGTAAAGATCAAGAAAAATATTATACTTTGGGGGAAAAAAGGAGGACATTTCTGAGTTCATTTGCCGACACCGTCAGCGGAAAACTAGGACATCTTGGTCACTTCAGTGTTAAAATGTTTATAGGGATCAAAGAAAACCACCAAACATGTTCAACACTAGGCCCTGAGTTTCAAACTTTCAGAGGTGATTTCGTGATTGATGGTATATATGAGTTTGAACAATGAAGTGATTAGGCTGTGTTCATTTTACACACGATTCTGTTTTGTTTATTACATGTATTTTTGACCATCTACTTGGCGAATGATACACTTTCCAATTAACACAAATCAGATTCAATTCTTTTCTTCTGTTTTTAGTAAGCATTTTGCTTTCATATCACAAAATTGTCTTTTTCATAAGGGTGTTTTAGTTTTTTTAGATGAACATAAATGGGTTCAATGAAACAAATGATCATTTTGCTTTGTTAAGTGCCTTGTTATTCTCTGTCTTGAGCCCTACCACAAAAAGACAGTAACATACATTTTATATCCCATCAGTATTGTCACACATGTATTTCAGCGGTAGGCTTTTTACGCATGATGTTGCCCTACTTTGCACTGGAGGAACATCTTTTCAATTACTAAAGTTTGAAGTGGCGTCACATTATATGGTTGCAATTTTGTCACTGCTTTCTGTTGGAATACAGTGCCTTCATAAGTAAATACTATTGAGGACAGCGTTAAACACAAATGAAGGAATGAATGAATCAATTCATGGTTTTTGCAATCAGATCTTCTTTACAAAGGTAATTTTGGAACTAATCGACGAGGGAAAGGCCAAATACCTTTTGGACTCTTTTGGCAGTTTGTTTGAACTGATATGAGCTTAACTGCCAGTCTTACAATTATCTCTTATTTCACAAGAAATTACATCATAGATGGTGGTTGGTTGGGTGGGAGACTCCTATGCCCTCGTGGTGCTCTCTGACCTAAGAGGATTTGTATTTGTATCTGTTTTCGTCTTGTAAATGTATTGTGGCTTCTTCTATGTTGCCGGGGTGGTTTCCTTTACCCATTGCACTGGCAAGCCATCATACAAGTGAAATTATCTTAAGTACGGCGTAAAATCACATTCAATCAATCAATCAACATTGTAGATGTTTATATAGTTTTCTTTTCTGACTGTTTCAGGATGAACAAGTGATGTGTGTAGATTAGCTATGAGTTTATCCTTTGATGAATCCTCTTCGTTGTATGTGGACCCTCCCTCTCCTACTAATGGTGAAAAAGAAGAAAGTTTTGACAAGAAATCCTCAACAGAACATGACAGACTTTCTCCTTCTTCACCACCACTTCCTACTTCTTCTGTTGCGACATCTTTCTCTTCTCACCCACCAGGAAAGCATAAAAAGTCATCTAAAGGTCTCAGTGGTTTGATCTCAAGGGCAAAAGAAGGGGCCAAAAAGACTAAAGCTGCCCTCAAACACCCAATATCTAACTCACCTTTGAAATCTCCCTCAAAATCTGCAAGTAAAAGCCTAGCTAAAGCTTTAGCAAAAGCTGGAGGTAAATCAAAATCAAAAATCCCTCATTCCTCTGACGAAGAATTTGACCCAACTTTACCTCGAGAAAAAATTGATGAAGATTCTGAAGAATGGAGGGCTTTTCAGGAAATGCAAGAAAGGATCAAACAAACTGTACAGAAGACTAGAAGTAACCTTACAAAGCTAGCCTCAACAAGTGTAGCCGACTCACCTGATGGTAATGTTAAATCTGTTACCAAACCATCTGGGGGATCTTGGGTAAGCTTTGAGCAGGGTGAAGGGGAAAAGGACGATCGATTAACGGAAATAGATATAGATGTTATTGCCAATGATCAGTTAGATTTGTCATGGGCAACGTATGATGATAATTTAGCGGACACTGATCTTATCGACACTGGGAGTGATTTGGCTCATCTGGAAGTGACACCCATTCCATCCCCAAGGATTTCTCCCCGTGTTCCTAGTAACAGTCTGAGAACAAGTAGAGAAGATCTTAGCCAAACTGTCATAAACCCAGCAGGAGACATGGATCTTTTGGGTTTGGAAGACACCTCCGATGGCCAGGCCTCATCACCTGTCAAATCTGCTGATGTACAGCTTAATCAAGATCTTCTAGGATTAGACTTTGACAGTGATACAGGGGACATCAATAAGAGTGATTTGTTTGATCCTTTGTGTGCACCAGTCCATGCACAAAAACCCAAGGCAGTTGAAATGCTTTTTAGTTCGATAGGTGACAGTGCTCAGTCATCTCAAAGATCTAGTCCATGTGTGTTTGATACAGATATTTTCAGTACAATTGGAACTACTGATTCACCTACTCATCAGTTTGACACCAAAGAGTCTTCATCTGCCCAACTAGCTAACACTATCATGGACGATTTTCTTGGGATTTCAGAGTCTAATCAACCCTCTGAACCCTCTCCCGTGTTCGACCCTTTTAAGACTATTTCTGATGATACTCACATCAATGATACTCACCCTCATCAGTCAACTGGCCAGGCTCCTGAAAATCCTTTTACCTCTAATGTATCTGATTTAACAGCTCATAGTGTTTCTTCAATTAACCCTTTTAGCACAAACGATGTAGATATGTCGAGGAATGCTACGTCTGAGGTCAGTGAAAGTTCAGTATCCGAGGCGCCCAATCCATGGTTTTCGCAGACCATTGAAGAAGTAACTGATCCAACAACAGACATATTTGGAATGTGTGGAGAGGAGACAAGTGTGAAGAATAATATGACTAATACTGCCCCCCATGAATCTCTCAATATATTTGATTTGGAAGGCACTAAGTCTCAAGACCAACTAACTTTTCCAACATCTGATGATACTAGTAATTCTATGGTAGCAAGTGACATGGGGGCTCCTATAGAACCTCCAGAAGCCCATGTTATAACAAATACTCAAGCCGATGTGAATCCATTTCCATCATCCAGCATCTTTGATCTTACAAACTCTAAATCTCATTCACAACCAAAACACTCCTCGGCGGAAGATGACTTTTCTACTTCCATGGCGGCGCCTGTTGCCCCAGAACACCCATTTTCTTCAATAGATTCCTTTTCTACCACTACATTTGCGCAAGTTTCCAAAAAGAAAACAGAAAAAAGTGTGACGGTTATAAAACCGGTGCAAGATTTTGATGATGATTTCTTCGGTAAAGTTGCCCCAGTGTCAGATACTGTTGATGTGCTTGATGCTTGGGGGTTGGATTCTGCTACATCTAAGAGCTCAAATAACCCTTTCTTGGATATGTCCTTTTCCTCTGGACCCTCTGTTGAAACTGATAATCAAATACAAATTGACACAAATAAAAATCCCTTTGTGTCTGATGACTTTGCAACGTTATCAACTGAAAAAATAACTCAGAATAATCCTTTCTTGCTTGAGAGCTCTGATAGCACTGCCCCTTCTACTGATGTGTCAGCTTTTATGTTTCAAAATGAAGGTGGTAGCACAGATAATTTTGATCCTTTTGGAGTTAAAAATCTTTCTCAGCCAGAAGGCTCAGATAGGGGCCCAGTATCAATTTTTGAGGCAGTTTCTGCAGCTGGGGACAATCAGTTGGTAGAACCAGATGAGGGGGATGATGCGGATTTTGCAGGAGTACCAATGAAGTTAGAAATCAGACCCACGGCCAGGAAACCGGCTGGAAAGGCTCCTCCAATCCCACCACCACCTAAAGCTGCTGTGATGCCAACGAGAGAAAACCCATTTGATAAAGAATCTCCGCCTGAAGAAGAATTTGCCAAATTTGAAACAACTGAAAAGCCACCTAAGCTTGAAAGTATGATGAGTACGTCAACTGAAAGTAGTACACCAGATGATGAGGAAATGCCTGGTCCCCTTGAGGTATATCATCCCAAATTTGAAGGTACTGGCTGGCACCTTATGCTCAGACAGCCCACAAAGAAGAAAATAACAGGTAACCGGTATTGGAAGAATGTGTTTGTGAAGTTAGTAATGGTTAAAGATGGACCTGTGTTAAAATTGTATACTGATGAAGGTGAACGTGATTCCTTTCAGGAACTACCTCTCCAGCCTTGTTATTCATTATCGGACATTGCTCTTCAGCAGTATGATCAGTATGGGAAAATTCACACTGTTAAATTGCAGTACATCTTCTATAGAGAAAGAGTTGGCTTAAGAGCAGAGAGAATCACTCCTAACTTTGTACGTAAACCAAAACCAACAATGATCCTTGACCACAGCCCACAGGTATCTGAACTACTCAAGTTTGGTAGTCTGAAGAAAGATTACTTGCGGACATTCATGTGGGAAGTTGAAGATGCCTTAATGCACATAGAAGCTCATCGAGATAAGACCTTGAGCTATACAAAAGATGAAGTTTCTGTTGATGTCTGGGATGAATTTGAAGCAGAAATAGATATTGGTGGACACATTGTTAAGCAAAAATCTCGTGTTCGAATATTCTGCTTGGCTTTCGTCACTGGTATGCCCCTGTGTGAATTAGGTGTAAATGACAAACGTCGGAAAGGCAAAGAAGTTGTTGGGCGACATGACATTATACCGGTTAAAACGGAAGACTGGATTAAAATACAAGACTATGAGTTCCACAATGTTGTTGATAGGCCCTCATTTGAGAAAACAAACACAATAACGTTTCGCCCCTTGGATGGGTGTCAGTTTGAATTGATGCGTTTTAGAGCTAGACCAAAGGAAAACCGTGAACTGCCTCTGCAGGCTAAAGTCCAGCAGATTATTAAAGGCACTCACATAGAAATTAGATGTGAACTGCTGGTGACAGGTTATCATGCTAACAGCAAAAAACATGGACAGTTTCCTTGTGAAGATATCGAGATTCATTTTCCTATTCCTGAAAAATGGATTTACCTCTTCCGCTACGAAAGACGTTTTGGTTATGGTTCAGTGCACTCAACAGCCAGGAAGCCTGGGAAGATTAAAGGGTTAGAGAGGCTCACTATGATTGCTCAAGGAAACCTTTCTCCGGCTTTGTTGGAAGCTTCTGTAGGAACAGCCAAGTATGAAAATGTTTACCGAGCTGTAGTTTGGCGTATTAACCGCTTGCCCGAGAGGAATGAAGGTGAGGCTCCTTTTACATTACCCGAAATACTCAACAAATTCGATCTCTAAGGGCGCAAATTTAAGTAATTAATTGAATGTTTAAGTGTGAATTTGGAACTAAAACTTACATTTTCTGGTAATTTAAAGTCTGAACTTCATAAAAATTCAAAAATTGTATGTCTACACTTTGCATAAAATGTAGCTTTATAAGTTGTAAAGGGGGTCGAATTTGTTGAGCATTTGGGGTGTAGTGCATAATCTTCTACCTTCTCTCTCATATTGATTGCTCTTATTTTAAATATTAAACATGTTTTATAATTTTGTTTTTATGATTTTTATTTGGCACTTTGCCTCCCAAACAAAACCAACAAAAATAATCATGGTAATGATTTTACAGACATAAATCATTATTATTCATTTAGTTTCTAGAAAATGTACAAGTTTTAAGTAATCCCATTTCATCTGGTTTTAATTTAGAAACCAAATTTTCATTGGTAACAAAGATTCATTGTTACATGACTAATATATATATATACATGTATACATGTAGTTGTTTCGTACATAGTATTTGTATTTCAACCTTCGCTTGGTTAATAATCTATCTTAATGAAGAAATGAAATGTATAAAACAGTTTGACTTTCTGGGTGATTGATGTTAATAATTAAAAACTAACACATTATGAGGCAAATTTGATCAGGTAGTTCAAAACAAACTGTGAGTTGACATGGCTTTTACTTTGTACAAGATGTTTCATTACCTTATGGCCATTGTTCAGAATGCCATGCTGTTCTCTGATCACAGCTTTAACCAGGCAGTGCCTCCAGCCTGATAATCTTTTGCGTCATTTGTTTTCACTTTGATCTCAGCTGTCTGGAAATCTTCAGTTGATAAGGAGGAGGTTTCTCATTCCTTTCATCTTTTTATTATTTTTGACGTCACAGGGTGGGAGGACTTCAAGAAATCAAAGATGAAAAAGATTATAAAGAAGAGATATTTCTTTATGTTTTAAATAAAAAAAACAGACTAAGAACTTAAAATGTCAGTGGTTGATGATGGATGCACAGATAAACAGATATATAAACTATCAAGAATAAAGACATCAATATTCAGATTTACTTTTTCTTAGTTTTCAACAGAAATAGCGGGTGGTTGGGTGGGAGTGTCCTGTGTCCTGGTGCTCTATGAGCTAAGGGGCAGCAGGAAGCTGATTTGTTGTGGAATCTTGTTTTTGTCCTGTAAATGTATCCTGGCGTCTTCTGTGTTGCCAGCAGTGTTTAGGGTGGTATCCTCCACTGATTGGGCTGGCATGCCATCATATAAATGAAATAAACTTAAGTACGGCGTAAAACCCCAATCAAACAAATTAACAGAAATAATTAAGCATAGCATAACTGTATCATTGTAAGCTATACAAGCATGTTTTAATCTTTTACAGGTGCCTACAAGACTCACTTATTCCGATTAACTATGGATTTGGGTCCGCATGATGAACTACCAGCCGAGTTTGAACAATATTCTGATATTGAGTTTACAATGCCAGCTAGCACTGTGTCCAAAACTCAGGTACGATCTGTTAGTGTGGCCAACCCTAACCCACCTGAGAAATGGGCCAGGTATGTAGGCAAATATCAAATAAAGGTCCAAATTGAACATATTCATGTCGAAGAACCGACAGAAGATGAGCCTGAACAGTAAATATTTGTTGTTCTTACAAAAAAATGGAGAGATACGGTAATTAACAACATTGATATGATGGTGACAAAATCTGGACAGAAGAACATATAGAGAATTAAGAGATAGGATCATCTTACTTGGTCACAGTTTGATTCATTATTTCTGTGATTTATGGAGCAATAGGGACCGCATATGATGAAAATGAGGAGTGTCAACATTTCCGGAGTAAAGTTTAAACAGGTGTGCCTACTACCAACCTTCTGGAGACATTGCTGGCACATAAACGTTGCCGAGGCAGGTTTACGGGTCAGGTATGTTGTCAACTATCACTTGGCTATAGTTTCGCTATTATATTTCAAACAAAAAGATTGTTTGACTGTCATTTGGAATCAATGGCTAATCAAAGATATATCTTAAATCCATGTTTTGTTGGAATCAGTTTGAGAAGGTTGTTTTTAAAAGACAGATGGCAGTTTGTGTTGGAATCACAATAAAAATAAAACTACCTGTATGATTTAAATTGTTAAGGTGCAATTTGTAAGCACAGGTGAGATTATGATGTTTCAAACTCTACACTTGTCATTATACATCTACACTTGTGAGTGTAGTGTATACCTCTGTGAATTGTAGCCATGTAGCTACAAATTTCCTATAGATATCAGTTTGCTTTGAAGCCTTTTTTTACATTTAATTTTGTTTCTTATAGAATTTTTTTCTCCAAAATTTATCCACACCCAAAAGACGCTTGTCGTGGCCAATTATTCATTGACATACTACACACTAGATATACACTTTCAGGGTCTCAGCTAAGCCTAGAATGGGGACGCCTCCATGCACTTTCTTAAAACAACTAAAATTAGCAATTTTCACAAAAAAATACTGTCAAATTATCGAAAGTAACAATACTGCAATGTATTATTTTGTGTTTTTTTTTACCTTGTTTATTGATAAAGCCCTGGTATTTAAAACAGTATTCAGTGTATAAACTGTTCTAATAGGACAGAAAAGAGGACTAAAAGCCCTGGTGATTTGGAGTAATATCTTTGGCTAAACTTTATTCACAAATACTAAATTTAAGGCCATAGCACACGTGTGCCAGCTGATACCCTGGTATATGTATGTTGTGGTGCTGAGAGAGTGCAATAAAGACTTTTGAAAGCATGTATCATTGTTGCTCCAGATTAGTTACCCACCTGATTACCTGCGTTGAGAAAATTAACTTTTCTAAGGCTACATGGTTCAGGGAGATAAGATGACAAGTAATGGGTACATTTGTGCATTTGGAGGGTGGATTTAGATTCAATAAGAGCATTATAAGAATACAGCTTTTCTTGAAAATCCTGACTTTTATTCAGCACACTTGATTTTGTAATTGTATACACTGTTACTGTAACTGTATGTACTTATTTTTAGTACCTTTTTTAACTTTGGCCAGCTGCCTGGATTATAATATACTTTTTGCACTTCTCAAATGAATGAAACATGCTTTGCTTTATCCTCTGAACAGAGTTTGCCATACATGAGCAATTGTCATCTATTAACGTATCTAGCATGCTAGCGAACATTAATTCAGAGACGGGGCTTAATCAATTTAAGTTCATGTATTAAGTTTTAAGTGATGTTCTTTTGGAAATTTGATAATTAAAAAATGAAAATTAAGTGACCTTTGTTTTGATATCATTTGATGTCAATATTTGCTTGATTGTTAAAAAACAATTCATAATTTGTGATATGCTGTTGTGGAGAGCCACTAATTTCTACCATAAGCATTTGGCTACGGGCAGTCTGTTTCAGTCCTTCATCCATGTTGTCATTATTTAACACAGGATCATTTACTAATTTTGGTTGTTACCATTAGTGTGGTTTGGAAATATGCCACTGTTATCTCAGTGAAATACATGTACCCTTAAGCATGAGGTTAAACCCCAATCAATCAGTCAATCAATTAAGCAATTACTGAATAGAATATATGACAGCCTGGTGTGTAATTTGCAAAAAAATAAAATAATAATAACAATTCACTTTAACATGATCACAATTAAACATTGATCTCAAACATGCCCACCCGAAATTTGCATGATCGAATAATTCTTTAAAAAACATATTTATTTTGAAAGGTTGCAGCAATTCAAAAAAGAAAATAAGAACTCTTTAATGAAAATTATGTATTAAACTAGACAAGTGTTTTTGCTTTTTGTACAATATTATCTGAAAACTGAGATCTACTTGAAATTGTAGTTGAGAAAACCTTTACTTTTGTTGTAATATTTGAGCACTTCTTATCTCTCTTTTGAAAGTAATTGTGAAGACGTATAGATCTCAGAGTAGTATAGTACCATGTGAAATTATTGACTACATGTACTTATTAAAAGTCACTGGACTTATTTTGTGGACGGTTTTGAGTGCTTTTATACTTGTCTGTCCTTGTTTTGTCTGACTTCTGTACTTATTTTTATAAATCTGTACGGTTTGTTAAGTTTTAAATTTTACTGCTGTGATTTGATTAACAGGTTTAAACTAAAGTATTATTTTAATGTATTTATACTTATATTTAGTTATTGTGCTATACCTATTTTGTTTTCATCTAAGGTAAACTAATATTATGTTCATGTTATGTTTGTTTATAAGGTCTGGAAAACTTAAGGCTGGTCAATAAAGGCTAATTTTGTTTCCGATATCAGATTGGGTGGTTGGTTATAACCTCCCAATATAAGGGGCATCAGAAAGCTGATTTGTTGCCCTGGTTTCCGTTCTGTAAAGAAGAGTATTGTGATTCTTCTAAGTTGCCAGCATCACTTACGGTGCTTTTCCTTCACCAATTGGGCTGGCACGCCGTCAAATAAGTGAAATGTTCTTAAGTACAATGTATGGCTTAAAACCCTAATCAATCAATCTGATATCACCTGGTATTGGTTTGGACAGAGTGTAACTAAAACACTTAATGTCATAACTCATCGTTTATGTACATGCAGTCCTTATTCCTCCATTATTGCCCAGTTAGCACATAGAGGTTTATAATAGAGAGCCCATGTATTATGATTCATCTCACTCCGGCCTATCATTTCAGCTTGAGGTGAGTGATTTTTTAAAATATAATTAAGACGAGAGAGTTATTTTCATTGTAATACACAGACTCGTTGATTAATCATTTACTCACACATCACATTTTTGGCTCTTTTGACATGATTAATGTGTAAAAATGTATAAATTTTGGAGTAAAAAAAACATCTTTTTGCAACAAAGTGTATAACGTCGCAACATGGCAGTGATGTCACAATATAAACGAAGACGCCAAAACTGTGATATCATCTCTGTGTGACATATACACTGCTGAATATGTCACTAACGCTATTATCAAACAATTATCCACAGGTCTGGAGTGGAATTATCAGTCTTGCAGTGTGAGAAATATAATTTTATCACTGATGTTTATATACTGAAAAAACCCTTAAATTATAATACTTATTGTTTGTTGTGGATATTCTTCACGAATGAAATAAGAAAGATGTAATTGTATTAGTCGTATTGATCAGTATTTTCAGACTTTTATTAATATTTATTGTCTAGTTCAACAACCTATATACTCTTTATCGGTTTTCTAGTCAACATGATTGAAAGAATTGTCATTTAATAACTTTTTTTTGTCATCACTATATACTTTATTTTACTTATCTTTGCATTTATTTAATAGTCAAAAACATTCTTTAAATATTAAATTGAAAACAGCGTTGCTTGCCGTACTGTATTACTGCCATAAATGAAAGCTTGTTATTTTCTGTGACATTGATTTTTTTTCTTCCCATAAATCAAAGGGAAGGAACTCTTGTTTTTGTTTCGCATGCTTTGAGAATAGCTTCCCCTTTTTTTATACCAGGCCTAATAAAATTCAAATGTTCAACTATTTCTTCCGTTACCAAAAATCTATGTCAGACAATTTTGTATATGTTATGGTTTACCCAATACATTATTGAAATTTGTTTTTTATTATATCCGCAATAACAGCATTTTGTCTGCTTGTATTGCAGAAAACCTTTGAATAATCCATTCATCCGACTGATTTAGTTGGTCGTTCTATACCGATAAGTTTGGTAATATTTAATTGTATTAGGAGGATATTTGCCCCTAACACTAGGGATGATAAGCTCATTATAACAAATGTTTATAATACTGAATGATCATTTTGTGTATAAATAATTGATGTTACTGGCTGTATATTGTGATATGTGGAGATTGTTGCCTGTAGACATTAGCCTTATATTGATTGAAGTTGGATAATCTTGGCTGTAGATAATGAGCACCGTGTTCAGTTTCACATGGACCAAGGTAACCAGATGTGGAGAGCTGGCCCGGTCTATCTCAACAGTGATGTGTAGTATAGTTATATAATACTGACTTTAGCAATAGTTTTGTCATGTGTGTGTTTGTTCAATAGGTTAACATGAGACTAGTTATCACTGGAGTTATTGTAAGCTCTAGTATTCTTACAATGTCTGAGACAAGTGGTCCTGTTTAATGTACATGTATGAGGACTGTTGTGGGCCAATCAGCAGTTCTCATTTTACTCTAACTGAATGTCTATTGTAAGTATAATAAATGGCAATTATACTGCTGTTGTCTGATTATAATACCACGTATGCCAAAAGCACATTACGATGTGTGGTTGTTGTGGTTTTATTGTATATAACCTTATATATTATATAACCATAAAAATAGTCATGCTTTAATACTTAGATTTTTTTAAACAATGTAGGCAAGAAGTGACCAGTAACGCTTTAAAGCATAGCAAATCTCAAATAAATATAAAATGATTTGGATGTGTTTGATGATTTAGCACATAAGTTGACTCCTGGTATCTGAATGTTCAAGCTACCAATCCTTGTATTACTTTTATACGATGCCATAATGACTATGGTATAATACTTTATAATCATTCATTGACATAATACATTAGAATTATGTTGAATAGAATCTTAGAATTGTGAAAAGTGCACTCCCAGTACGTAAACTCAGTATGTAGTTTTAGCCACCATTAATTGTTGGCCCTGGTGATTAACTCACCATCCAAATAAGTAATAACTCCAGCGATCAGTTTGCAGAAAAAATGATTTTCAAAAACAAAAATTAATTCACAAAAAATGCTGTATTTACTTAGATTTAATTACGTTATAATTTTCCTGTAGATTTTTGGCACATAAGATTTTGCATAATAGGGCTATCATGTATATCAGCTGCAGTTTTATTCACAGCTGATGTGAATTATACATACAATCTGTAAATACATTATGCCCTATAAACATTTGCTTACGGCCTGGAATCGCTCTCATCATAACTTGTACAACATAAATTACTACACGACTATGTTTGCTTACTTTCCTGTTAATAGTGAATTAATAAGATTGTTGTCATGGACACATTGACTGAAACAAAAGTACACCACTCCAGTGGAATAAGTATATAGTTTATGTAAAAAAAACCCATAAACTCCTTTAATATACCTCTTTTTATGACATAACTTGATAGATATGTCCATAAGTTACAGACATAGGCATGTGTTTAATTCCATTTTTAAAGTGAAAGTATACATATGAGGGAAATTGAAACTAGTTTACGTTGCGGTATATTCAATGTCAGCCATGCACGAAATATTTTGTTCCAGGTTATGACGTACCTATACATCAATAACCGTTGATGTATGTTGTTGGAAGAATTGTAGTATACTAGTATACAGGTACACTGACTGTATTAGCACATAGCTAGTGTTATTAAAGAATTTGTAATATATCAACCATGGTTTTTTGCTTTGTTCTTGTTTGACTTATGGCTCCTGGTAACAATAACGATGCGTGGCAATAGTGTAATTTTAAGGTGGGAAAAAACGCATATAATTTCATACACGATTAGAATTAAACAAGTAGTAATTTCATATGTCATTTTTCAACTTTTTCTTTCAATCGCGTTTATTTTTTCCGGTATACTTTTATCAATTGACAACGATCTCTGAAATTAGAGTGAAATTTCCTGACTAATACAGGATGAAGTTGTTATCCATATGAAATTACAACATGTTTATCACGGCACTCGAATAACGCCATAATCCTGATGGTTCCATGATGATGGATGTTGATTAGTTTTTCGACATTCCCGGATTACAGAACGCCATCTTGCGTTGAATGTGTTTATCTTTATTCCCAGTGTCATTATTGACTTAATTTGCGATTAGCGACTGATTGTTTCTTCAGCAACTGGCCTTTCTAACTTTAATATATTCTTTAACATTTTTTTGCAACTCTTCTTTTCGAGCCAGGGCTAGTCCTTGGTCTTGATGTAAAACTTTAGCCAGCCAGCCAGCCCTGCAGTGTCGGACTGACAGTACTCCAGACGAAGCTGTCGCCATCCCAAGGCGTGGGCGGTTTTTAGTATAAAAATAAAGTGAAAGTGACAAAAATTTAACATTACCGCTGTAACAGACAAACTAGAACGAGACATGGGACAGTTTTTACCCATTCTGATTAAATCCAGACCGCTGCTCAGCCTTGCGATATTAAAATATCAGTGAGCTTGACCAGTCTTACTCAGACTGCGTTAATTAACATATTCTGTAGGATGCTACTATTTACTATTTCTTTGATTGACCTTCCCATTTTAGCTACTTTCACTTTGATCGTATATCCGAATGCCGAAACGTAGTTGTTTCCACGGTGTTCACAGAACTTCGTAGTGGCATTACAATTGACAATAACATAAGATATTATGGATTAACAACTTTTGGTACATTTTCGGCGCAACGTTTCGACCTATATGCTAA